>JAQZBX010040410.1:10006-22791 GCA_029593785.1 Cabassous unicinctus | reverse complement strand
TATATTCCTTGGCTAGTACAATGCCTCAATATGTGTTCATCAATTGTAACAAATGTACAACACTAATGAAAGATGTTTATGTGGGAAAGTGTGGGAGGAGGGGTGGGGTATATGAAAATTCCCCATATTTTTAATGTAACATTTATGTACTCTAAAGCTTCTTTAAAAATAAAAAAAAAAATTATGAAAAAAAATAAAATAAAATAAAAAAATAAATTGTTGACTATTAAATGCTTAATTCCTGCTGCTATAAAGGCATTAGTGAGTAAGGATTGGAAAAAATAGAGTTGACAATGAGACTTCTAAACATTCATTCTAGTTTCAAAATTATTTTTTGATATGAAACTCACATAGCATACAATTATCCATTAACAGGATACAATTCAGTGGTATTTAATGTGTTCACAGTATTCTGCAAACACCGTATCTTTCTAGTATTAAAACATTTTCATCACCTCAGAATAAGATTCTGTATCCTTTAAATAATCACCCCTATTACCACTCTCCACCTCCAATCACCCTTAACCTCTAATCTGCTTTCTTTCCCCATGGATTTTTCTATTCTGAACATATAATATAAAAGGAATCACATGGTTTTTGACATTTTGTATCTGCCTTCTTTAGCTTGACATAATGTTATTCAGTTCATCCAAGTTGTAGCATGTATCAATACTTCAATCCTTTTTATGGCTGAGTATATTCCATAGTATTTATATACCACAAATTGTTTATCCATTCATCCATTGATGGGCATTTGTGTTGTTTGCACCTTTTGGCTATCATGAATATTACTAATATAAATATTCATCTATAAGTTTCTATGTGGATGTATGTTTCCATTTCACTTGGCTATACACATACCTCAGTGATATTGCCTGTCTGGTTCCAGACCACCACAATAAAGCTAATATCACAAAGAAGCAAGTCACACGAAATTTTTGGTTTCCCAGTGCATAAAAAATTTATGTTTACAAGACACTGTAGTCTATTAAGTGTACAATAGCATCTTGTCTTAAAAAAACAATGTGTATAACTTAATTAAAAATAACTTATTGCTGAAAAAAGAAAATGCTAACCAACATCTGAGCCTTTAGCCAGTCATAGTCTTTTGGCTGGTAGAGGGTCTTGCCTAGATGGTTGATGTCTGCTGACTCATCAGGTTGCTGATTGCTGAAGGTTGGGGGTCGGGTAGCTGTGGCAATTTCTTAAAATAAGACAGCAATGAAGTTTGGCATATCAACTGATTCTTTCTTCATGAAAGATTTCAATGCAGCATGTGATGCTGTTTGACAGTAATGTACCCACAATAGAATTTCTTTCAAATTTAGATTCAATCCTCTCAAACTCTGCTTCTGTTCTATCAATTTTTGTCACATATTAAATATTTTGTTGTCATTTCAACAATGTTCAAAGAATCTTCATCAGGAGCAGATTCAATCTCAAGAAACCACTTTCTTTGCTCATCCATAAGAAGCAACTCTTCATTCATGAAAGTTTTATCAGAAGATTGCAGAAATTCAGTCACATCTTTGAGTTCCACATCCGGTTCTAGTTCTCTTGCTATTTCTAACACATCTGCAGTTAATTCTTCTACTGAAGTCTCAAACCCTTCAAAGTCATCCATGAGGGTTAGAATGAACCTTTTCCAAACTTCTCTTAATGTTGATATTTTGACCTCCTCACAATTTTCACAGTTGCTCTTAATGGCATTTAGAATGGTGAGTCCTTTCCAGAAAGTTTTCAACTTACTTTGCCCTGATCCATCAGAGGAATTGCCATCTATGGTAGCTATAGTCTTATGAAATGTATTTCTTAAATAGTAAGATTTGAAAGTCAAAATTAGTTCTGATCCATGGGCTTCAGAATAGATGTTGTGTTAACAGGCATGAAAACAACATTCATCTTATTGTACAACTCCATCAGAGCTCTTAGTTGACCAAATGCATTGTCAATAAGCAGTAATATTTTGAAAGGAATCTTTTTTCTTGAGTAGTACATCTCAACAGTGGGCCTAAAATATTCAGTAAGCCATGTTGTAAACAGATGTGCTGTCATCCTGATTTTCCCTTTATAGAGCACAGGAAAAGTAGATTTAGCATAATTCTTAAGGGCTCTAGGATTTTTGGAATGGTAAATAGGAATTGGCTTCAACTTCAAGTCACCAGGAGCATTAGCCCCTCACAAGAAGAGTCAGCCTGTCCTTTGAAACTTTGAAGTCTGGTATTGACACCTTCTCTCTAACTATGTAAGTCTTAGATGGCATCTTCTTCCAATATAAGGCTGTTTTGTCTACACTGAAAATCTGTTGTTTATTGTCGCCACCTTCATCTATTATCTTAGCTAGATCTTCTGGATAACTTGCTGCAGCTTCTACATCAGCATCTCTAACTTCACCTTGTACTGTTTATGTTATGGAGATGGCTTCTTTCCATAAACCTCATGAACCAACCTCTGAGAGCTTCATAAGTTTTTTCTTCAGGTTCTGTACCTCTCTCAACCTTCATAGAATTGAGGAGAATTAGAGTATTCCTCTGGATTAGGCTTTGTCTTGAGTGAATATTTTGTCTGGTTTGATCTTCTATCCAGACCACTAAAATTTTCTCCATATCAGCAATAAAGCTGTTTCATGCTCATATTATTCATGCGTTAACAGGAATAGCACTTTTAATTTCCTTCACAAACTTTTCATTTGCATTCTCAACTTGGCTAGCTGCCTGGCGCAAGAAACCTAGGTTTTGTCTTATCTTGGTTTTTGGCATGCCTTCTTCATTAAGCTTAACTGTTTCTAGTTTTTTATTTCAAGTGAGAGATGTGTAGTTGAGCACTTAGAGGTCATTGTAAGGTTATTAATTGGCCTTATTTAAATATTATTGTGCCTGAGCAAATGTGGAAGTCTGAAGAGACAGAGAGAGATAAGGGAATAGCTGGTCAGTGGAGCAATCAGAACACTCCCAAAATTTATCGATTAAGTTAGTCACCTTATATGGGAGCAGTTCATGGTGCCCCAAAACAATTACAGTAGTAACTTCGAAGATCACAGATCACCATATCAATATAATGATAATAATGAAAAAGTTTGAAATATTGTGAGAATTACTAAAATGTGACACAAAGACATGAAGTGAGCACATGCTGTCGGAAAAATGATGTTGATAGTATTGCTCAATGCAGGATTGCCAAAACCTTCAATTTGTAAAAAACACAATATCTAAAAAGTGCAATAAAGTGAAGCACAATAAAAGAAAGTATGCCTATATATATCTACGAGTGGAAATGTTGGGGTGTTTGGGAATTTTATGTTTAACTTTTTGATGAATAGCCACTGTTTTTCAAAAGTCTGCAGAATTTTACATTTTACAAATGTTCAAGGGCTCCAAATTTCTATATCCTTGCAAATACTTTTTAATTTCCATTTTTTTGATTAAGGCCATTCTAGTGGGTGTGAAGTGGTATCTTATTGTGCTTTTTTTCTTTATTAGAGAAGTTTTGGGTTTACAGAACAATCATGAATAAAATACAGGATTCTCATATACCACCCTATTACTAACACCTCGCATTGGTGTGGAACATTTGTTACAATTGATAGCACATTTTTATAATTGTATCATTAACTATAACTCATGGTTGAACTTAAGGTTCACTGCTTAATATTATTCCATGGATTTTTAGAAACATTTTTATTGTTACCATATATACAATCTAACATTTCCCCTTTTAATAACATTCATATATGTTGTGTTTTGATGTGTGTGATTGTTTGAAATTCTTATATGAATCCCTAAAAGAGCAAAATTATATTTTTGAACTAACCCATTCTGTGGGTATGAGGTCCTTTTGACTAGACTATGCTAGTGAGGTGTGACTCAGGTTGAGTCTCCACCCTTTTGTGGGGTCTGTTATAAACAGAGGCAGAGAGAGAGAAACATAGGAAAAGGGAGCACTGCCATTTTTGATCCTGCCATGTGAGAGAGGACTAGAGGATTACTTAAGTGCAAAGCCCCCAAGAGGCTGGCCCCATGAAGAAGTGCAAGGCTGAGGAGACAAGCCTTGCCATAGAACTGATCACCACGTGGTAGGACACCAGGATTACCAGTAGCTGATTTTAGTGGGAAAGTATCTCTGATGGTGCCTTGATATAGACATTTCGTGGCCTCAGAACTGAAAGCTTTTACCCCAAATGAAATTCCCATTATCAAAGTCAACCCATTTCTGGTCCTTTGCATTGGCAGCCTTTGGAAAACTAAGACAATGTGTGTAGCCGTTGGGCAATTTGATGTAATTATGAATTCCAAAAATAGATATTGGATCATGCTTTTAAACTGTTCTGCTAATCTGGGCATGATTAATTTATGATTAGGGCATTAACTGGACCACGTCAGTAAGGCATTGGGCCCCACTCCTTGGTGGGTGGGGAATAAAATAGAAAAGGCATGGCAAAGAGAAGTTTGATGTTGGAGTCGAGCTGGAGCCCGGGGAAGTAAGAGAGCTTGGTCATGAGGAAGGAGAGAGGGCCCTGGGATAGAGACAAGCCATTCGCCTGATAGTCTACAGCTGGGCTTGTGGAGAGAAGCAAAGCCTAGAGAACCTCATAGTCTACAGATGACCTTGTGGACGAAACAGAGGAGCTAAGCCGGGAGAGAAACGCAGCCCTCGGATGAGAGGCACCCAAGAAGCCTGAACCCTGGCAAACATAGGCAGCTGTCTTGCTGCAACACGTGGCAATGGACTTTGGTGATTGAAGAAACTTATGCTTCATGGCCTGGTAACTGTGGTCTTCTACCCTAAATAAATACCCTTTATAAAGACCAACCAATTTCTGGTATTTTGCATCAGCACCTCTTTGGCTGACTAATACAATGTGCATTTCCTTAATGACTATGACATTGAGCATGTTTTCTTGGGCTTGTTTGCCATATGTATATCTTCTTTGGAAAAATGCTTACTCAAGTTCTTTGCCCATTTTTAAAGTTTGGTTGCTTGACTTTTGTTTGTTGCTTTTCTTTTTTTCCTGGGAATGGTCCATATTTTCCTGTTTCTTTGTATGCTACACATTTTATTAGAACTGGATATTTTTAATATTGTAATGTAATCAGAGTTTTTACTCTTCCCTGCTGTTGTTACTTGATAAAGGCTGTTGTTACCCATTTGATTAGTATTTTCCTAAAATATTGTTGCAAAGACTCTATTCATTATCATGTGTGGTCACTGAATTCTTGGTTCCATTGCTATGCAGTTTAACAGAGACTTGGCAGATATTTCCTTAAAATTTTGATCCAGTAAGAAAAAAAAGGGGGGTGGGGCTCTGTGTCTTTAAATCCCCTCTGACCAAAACTGCTGGGAAGCCCCTTCAGCCCATGGCTGAAACAATGATCAATGTCCTTTGGACTCTCAGTGATTAAAGCCAATGATTTAAATACACAACTCCCATTTTTTGAGGACAAGGTCTCTATTGCCCACACTAGCATGCACAAGTTTCATGAGCTCCATCCCCAATGCTCCTTGTGACAAGGCTGCAGTGTGTCAGATGGCATCTTCTATGAGAACTCTTAAATTCAGTGGAATTTATCAGCCAGTTTATTCATCAAATACTTTAGAGGATAATGCAAATGTTTGACTCTGCACTAGATTTCCAAAATAATTCTTTCAGACAGTTCTTATTAGCACAATAGTAACTTTGGCAGAAGGATCAATTCCTGAAGCTTCTATACTTGATAATCTTCTGTGATGTTTTGAGGCTGCTCTTAAGCAAGCATTCATTCTTCATTCATGAATTCATCCTTAAAAATGTATCAATGGAGATACATTTGAATGCTAAGTTCTGTCTATTCCAGCCATGGCACCAAAGGCAGGTCACAAAAAGTCTCATGAAGCTTATATTCTGGTGAGGGAAAAGGAAAAGACAACAAACAAAAGAAAATCACAAAATAATAACAGGTAATGACAAATTCTAGGAATAAGATAAAATATTTTGATGTGTTATTAAAAACTTTGGAGTTTAGTTTACACCGAATGATCAGAGAAGGCGTCTATGAGATGGTGATATTTTCACTAAAAGATGAATAACACAAAGCAGCTGGCCATCCAAAAATCTGAGTGAAATGCATTCTGGGCAGAACATACATTAAGTGGGGAAAACGTAATGTGGGAGCAAATTTGACATGTTTGAGGAAGCAAAAGAGGGTCTGTGTTTCGAGGAGATAGTGAACAGTAGAGATCATGGAATAAGAGACTGGAAAAGAAGTCAGATGCAAGTGCCTAAATGTCAATCTCAAAATTTGGAGGTAATGTTATGTGATACAGAAAATAAGAGGATTATATTTTAAAAGGGAATATATAATCTTATTTATGTTTTAAAAAATCTCACAGGAGAGGAGGCATATTTGGAATAACGCAAAGGCCTCCAAAAGTCATTACTTCATAAGACTAAGAGCAATGAAAACCGTAGTAAAAAAGTGTTAAAGTTAACTTTCTGAGAACTCAGGATGATTCTTAGGCTTGTAACAATCCAAGAAGTGTTTATTCAAAAAAAAAAAAAATGCTGGGTCTTGTTAAGAACAATGAGTGCTGTGTTATTTTACTCTGCCCTATTCCTTCTCCTCAGAGCTACAGTAGTCTTGAAATCAACAGTCTCACAACCAGGGAAAATTGAATCTGAAGTTTCTCAAAAAGCACCATATTCAAAGAATTTCCACTATTTTATCTGAGACACACAAGGAAGAAAGAAAGTTTGGTCCATAAACAGAAAACAAACAAACAAAAAAAAGTCAATAGAAACTATTCCTGAGAAAGACCAGATGTTGAATATACCAGGCAAAACTGTTGAATCAGGTATACTAAATATGTTCAAAATGCTAAAGGAAAGTCGAAATAATGAAATGGAAGTTTAAGACCAATGTTTCACAAATTAGAGAATATCAATAAAGTGATGGAATTATAAAAATAATCAAAAATTAGTTCTGGAGTTGAAAATTACAATAATTGAACTGGTAAATACACTAGAGGGGTTCAACAGCAGATTTAAAATGGTTGAAGATAGAATCAATTAATTTGCATGTAAGTAAATTCAGATTACACAGTCTGAAATCCAAAAAGCAAAAAGAATGAAGAAAAATGAATAGAGCCTCAGAGATCTATAGGACAGCAACAATCATGCCAACAAATATATATAATGAGAGTTCCAGAAAGAGAAAAGAGAGAGAAAGGGACACAAAACTATTTGAAGAAATAATGACCCAAAACTTCCCAAAATTTTATAGAAAACTTTAATCTACACATTCTAAAACTCAAGGAATTTCATGTAGGCTAAGCACAAAAAGAACACACAGACACATGATAGTAAAAATGCTGAAAGACAAAGACAAAGAAAAATCTTGGAAACAAGAGAACAGTGATTCATCATGTATAAGTGAGCCTCAAAAAGATTAAGAACTGATTTCTCATCAGAAAACACTATGGTCATGGGCAATATGATTGTATATTCAAATGTTCAAAGAAAAAGGCTGTGAACCAAGAATTCTATAACAATCAAAATAATCCTTTAAAAATAAAAAAAATAAATTGAGATGCTCCCAGATAAACAAAGATGGAGAGGCTCCATCTCCAGCAGACTTGAGATACAAAAAATAATAAAGGAAGCCCTTCAGGCTAAGAGGAGAGAATGCTAGAGAGCATTTCAAATCTATAAAGAGCACCAGTAAAAGTAAATAACATAAGTAAATACAAAAAACAGTAGAATTATATTTTTGCTTGTAGCCCTTTTTTGTACTATGTGATTTAGAAGATTACTATTAAAAAAACAGTATTTATAAATCTATATTGAAGACATATGATGTATAAAGATGTAATTTCTGTGAAAATAGTAGCCCAATGGAGGAGAAAGGGAATGGAGCTACAGAGGAGAAACTTTTGTGTATATAACTGAAATTAAGTTGTTATTTCTCTGAACTAGATTATGTTTTGTAATATGCTTTGATGTTAATAGTAATCCCCAGGTTAAAAACTAAGAAAATAATCCTGTAAAATATAAAGAAAAGAACAGTAAGGGAATTAAAATAGTACAGTAGAATGCCACATAGCATAATTTCTTTGTCCATTCTACTGCTGATGGGCATTTGGCTAGTTTTCTAGTTTGGAGCTATTAGGAACAGTGTTGTTAATCAACATTCTAGTACCTGTCTTTTGGTGAACTTATATATCCTTTTCTCTTGGGTATGCACCAAAAAGTGGTATTATTGAGTCATAGAATATGCATTTTATACAGCTTTAGTATTGCCAAACAATTTTCCATAATAGTCTAACAATTTACATACCCACTAGCAACAAATGAGATTTCTAGTGCTCCATACTTGCCTACACTTAGTATTATTTGTTCTTTTAATTAGCCTCCCTAATGGATATATAATGGCATCATATTGTGTTTTAACTTAAACCTTTCTGGTGAATAATGAATTTGAAAATTATTTTATATGTTTATTGGTTTTTTAGATGTCTTTATTTGAAATGTCTGTTTATTTATTTTGCCCATTTTCCTTTTCTTTTCTTATTGATTTGTAACAGTTTTAGAAAATATATTCTGTATACAAATCTTTTATTGGATATATGTATTGCAAAATTTTATCTTTGACTCTGGGTTACCTTTTTATACTCTTAATGACAGATTTTTTTCAATAAACAGTAGTTCTTAATTTTAATACAAAAAAGTAGTACAGTAGAAAATATCTAATACAAAATAAATATTTAAAAATTTAAGTAGATATATTATTATGTATTATAAATATTACATTAAGTAAATAAGTACTAAATAAATATTTAACACTAAAGAAGGGAGTAATGGAATGACAGAGAAAAAAGAAAGATATAATACATAAAAATATAGGAAAATGACAGACATAAATCCTAATTTATCTGTAATTCTTTTGACTGTTCATGGATTAATCATTATAATCAAAAGTCAGACATTGGTATCATGAATAAAATAAACATGATATAACTATATATTGTCTACAATGTACTTTAGATTCAAAGACACAAAAAAAATGAAATTGCAATGATAGGAATTGAAAGGATGGAAAACATTGTACCCTGAAAATATTGACAAAAAGAGAAATGGCAGTGGCTGTGAGAGTGAAGCTGGGTGGATCCCAGAAGGACATGCACTTAGAGTTAATCCATTCCTGTGGGTATGAAGCTATTATAGGTAGGAAATTTTGATTAAATTACTTCAGTTAAGGGTCTTTGATTAGATTAGTTCAGTAAGGCATGACCCAGGGTGTGTCTTAATCTTCTTTCTATGACCTTTATAAATGGGATGGATATGGACAGAACAGAAAGAAAAGAGCTGGGAGCTCAGAAAGGAACCCATAGAAGCTGAGAGAGAAAGCCACAAGAGCAAGAAGCTGAAATATATGGAACTCAGGAGAAAGAAAGCCACAGAAAGAGCACCCAGAAGCTGAAAGCAATGGAGCCTGGAGGAGAAAGCAGAGACTTGAAGATGCTGCCATTGTTCACTGTCATGTGAGAGAGAAGTCCAATATCACCAGTAGTCTTTGGGGAGAAAGCTTCACCTAATGCCTTGAGTTGGACATTTTTCTTAGCCTTGGAACTATAAGCTTATAAGTTAATAAATCACCATTGTAAAAGCCAAACCATTTCTGGTATATTGCCTTGGCAGGCTCTAGGAACCTAAATGCTATCTTAATAAGAAATAAATTATACTTAAGAAAAAATTACCAGAGGCAAAGAAGGAAATTTTGCAATGATAAAACAGTCAATCCTTCAAAAAGAATTATCAGTTTAAATCATATATGCATGTAAAATCAGAGCCCCAAAATAGATGAAACAAAAATGAGCATGATTGAAGCGAGAAATACAATTTGAATTTGGAGACATTAATACTCAATTTTAATATCAGAAAACAGCTAGGTAGATGATTGATAAGGAAGTATAATTCATAGAAAATACTATAAACTAATTCACTGTGATGGTTTGAAGCTGTATGTACCCCAGTAAAACATGTTCCTAAGTTTAATCCAGTCCTGTGGGTGTAAACTGATTTTAATTAGAGTCTTTTGCTGCTAATTCAGTTAAGGTGTGACCTGCCTCAATCAGGATGGGTTCTAATTCTATTACTGGAGTCCTTTATAAACAGAATAACTTCAGACATGAGACAAAAAGGCACAGATGGAAAAGGCCAGAAGGTGAACATCAGCAGAACATGGAGATACCGCCATGTGCCTTACCATGTGACAAACTAAGGACCAAGGATTGCCATCAGCCAGTCTCAGAAGCCACCATCTTAGGGCAGAAAGCCCTGTCTTGATGGTGCCTTGATTTGGACGTTCTTTACTGGCTTCAAAACTGTGAGTGAATACATTCCCATTGGGTAAGCCAAATCATTTCATGGTATTTACTTAAGCAGCTTGGGAAACTAAAACACTCACATAGCAGACATCCATAGAACATGTCACAAACAACAGCAGAATGCAAATTCTCCTCTAGTGCACATGGAATATTCTCCAAGATGGACCATATCTTATACCAAAAAACAAAGCCAAATAAGTTTAAAATAATTGCAACTATGCAAAGCACGTTCTCTTCAAGCAATGAAATGAAATTAGAAATGAATAACAGAAGCAAATTTGGGAAATTCATACACATGTGTAAATTAAGCAACACATTCCTAAATAACCAATGGGTTAAAGAAGAAATCATGAGGAAAATTAGCAAATATTTTGAGATGAATGAAAAGAAAACCAAAACATTCTAAAAACTTATGGGATAATAAGAAAAGCATTGCTCAGATGGGAAAGTTAAGCTCTAAACACATATATTAACAAATTTAAAAAAATCTCAAATATATAACCTAACTTTCCACCTAAATAAATGAGAAAGAAAAACAACAACAGCAACAACAACAACAACAACAAAAACAAACAAGAAAACTAAACCAAGGCAATCAGAGTGAAGGAAATAATAAAAATTAGAGTGGAAATAAATGAAACAGAGAATATGAAAATAATAGAGAAGATCAGCAAAACCAAAAATTAGTTACTTGAGAAGATGTACAAAATTGATAAAATTTTAGTTTGATTAAGAAAAAAGGAGAGAAGATACATTAATAAAATAAAAAATAAGGAGACATGACTAAAGACCTGACAGAAATAAAAAAGATTATAAGGAAATACTAAGGAAAGTTTTATGCCAAAAAAATTAGATAAAGTAGCTAAAAGAGGCAAATTTCTAGAGAGACACAAACTATCAAAATTTATTTTTAAAAATCCAAAAATCTGAATAGACCTATAACAACTAAAAGCATTGAATCAGTAATCAAAAAATGTCCCACAGAGAAAAGCCTAAGCCTAGATGGCTTCACTGGTGAATGATACCTAACATTAAAGAAGAAATAACACTGACCAAATCCTTTACTAGTTATTACAAAACAGAAACAGAAGGAACACTTTCCAAGACATTCCATGAGGTCAGTATTACCTTGATACTAAAACAAAAAGTACCATAAGAAAGGGAAACATAGAGCATTATCCTATATGAATATAGATACAAAATTTCTCAAGAAAATACTAGCAAATGAATCCAGGAACATATAAAAATGATCGTACCATATGACCAATTGGAGTTTAATCCAGGAATGCAAGTTTGCTTTAACATACAAAAAAATCAATCAATGTAATTCACTATGTTAAAACAAGTCTCAGATTTCCAAGGCTGCTGTGACAAAGTACTACTGACTAGATAGCTTAAAAAACAAAACAAAAATTTATTGCCTTGTAGTTCCAATGGCTAGAAACTTGAAATCAAGTTGTTGGCAGGACCATGGTTCCTCTGACATCTGTACGGTTCTGGTTTTGATTTTCCAGCAATCCATGGTGTAACTCAATCTTTACCTCCATCACACACCATATTCTCTCTGTCTCCTACTAACTGTGTCCAAATTTTCTCTCCCTATATGGACACCAATCACATTGGATCAAGGTCAACCCTAATCCAGTTTGGCCTCATTTTAACTAATATCTTCAAAGATCCTATTTCTAAATTGTATGATTTACAAGTGCAGGGTTTATGTCTTAAACATGCCTTTTTCAGGAGACATAATTCAATTCATGAACTTTTCAATAGATGAATTAATGAATTTGACAAATCCAATATTCTTTCATGATACAAACATTCAACAACTAGGAATATAACGGAATATCCTCAAACTGAAAAAGGTAGTCTACTAAAATCAGGCAGCTAACATCAAACTTAATAGCAAAAAAAAAAAAAAAAGGCTGACAGCCTTTTCCCTGAACTCAGGAACAAGACAAAGATATTCAATGTTTTCACTTCTATTTGGCATTGTACTAGAGGTTTTAACCATAATAATTAGGCAAAAAATATAAATAAAAGGCATCCAGAATGAAAATAACAAAACTCTTTCTTTATAGATGTCATGACCTTTTATGTAAAAACATCTTAAGGAATCCATGAAAATCTAGTATAACTACTAAATGAGTTCAGCATGTTTCCATGATACAAGATTAATATCCAAATGAATTGCATTTCTATACACTAGTCTGATCATCTGAAAATGATATTAAGTAAAACATTTCATCGACAATAGCATCAAAAATTATTAAATTATTTGTCACGAATTTTTGAAAAAATAAATGCAAGATTTGCACACTCAAAACTAAAAAAGATCACTGAAAGAAACTAAAGACCTAATTAAATGGAAAGACATCCAATATTCATAAATTTAAAAACTTAATATTGTCAATATGGTAATACTC
>JAQZBX010040409.1:12412-22779 GCA_029593785.1 Cabassous unicinctus | reverse complement strand
GGAAGCGAACCCGGGGCCTCTCATATGGTAAACGGGTGCGCTATCCATTGCGCCACAGCCGCTTCCTGCCGTGAGGTTGCTGCATCAGCCCACGACACCGCGCGAGCCGGCCTGCCCTCACAAGGAGGCGCCGGGAAGCGAACCCGGGGCCTCTCATATGGTAAACGGGGGCTCTATCCACTGAGCCACACCCGCTTCCATATTGCTTTTTTATAATTACACAGATCCAATAACTATGATGAAGAAACTATTATAAAATATATGTTTCACTGCAATGATTCCATACTTTATGTAATTGGCAAAAGAACAATACAGCTGTAGACTACCACAGTAGAAGTTTGTTTTTTATGAAATGAACATGACACTATGTGGGATCACAGGAAAGCCCTATTAATAAACAAATGAAGTAAAATATCTCAGGAGCCATTGCACTGTTTAATTTATTTGGCCATTTTAATATAGCTAATATTCAAAAGAACAAAGCCCTAATTTGTAAAGTGAAATGATTGGATTAGAGAAATAACATGTGAGAGGATGGGGCATAAAGGTAATAGGGGTTTAGCAGAATTTTGCAGAATCATTGAGAACATTCCATTCTTGTCTTTCACATTCCATTCTATATAGAAGTCACTCCTGGGGCATCTTATGCTTTGTGATTATGATGGATTATTTGTCAAAGAGAACCTCGATAAGCTGATTTGTTGCTACTGTTCTCTTCCCAAGAGAGTGAACTTGGAAGGTAAAGTAGTGACATTTGAATTTTATTACTTCTTACCAGCTCTGGTAAAATAATACCTACTAACAGACCTTCAGGAATACACACATGGATGCATTTATGCATAAATACATGGCTGAGAGAGAATGAAAATAATTGGCTAAATAAAATTTCAGTTGATATCTGGCCTTATTTATTACATGCCTACCAATATTCTAAACTGTATCTTATAACTATTTTCTTTTTTAAAATTCAAATTTTTTAGCACATTAGCTGATATCAGTATTGTATATTTGTATAGCTTGCTATAACTTTTAAAATAATTCTACCCAAATAATTGTAAATTATTAGGTACTGTCCCTATATTCTAGATGAGGAAACTAAGTCCAGAAAGGCTTAAAAATGTGCTGGAGGTCACAAAATCAAAACGTGGCCTAGTGCTGTACTTCAGTCTACAATTATTTCCCATCATATTTTATAACGGCATTGAAAATAGTCTTTTAACTGTGTATGTACATAGCTATTTTAGCAGAACTTGAGTAAATTATTTTTCAAACAATGTAGGCCCATTAATAAGGCTCTGTCCCTCAATTTCTCATCCCTAAAACAGAGATTGTAGTAGTATCTGCATCACAGGCTTCTTGTGTGTTAATTCTTAGAACAGTGCCGAACACTTAGTAGAAAAGGAAATGCTGTTGCTGTTACTATTAATGGGACCACTGATATTTATAGTCCTTTCAGTGGTCCATGTTTATACCCCCTTTTTGTTGGTGGTGGTATTTTTACCCTTAGCCTTCTGAACTCTAACCCAATTTCCTTTCACCCCTTAGTGTTCGGTTTCATGTGTCTGAGATAGTTTTTTTTTCCAATCTACCTTCCATACTTTTCTTTGTGTGTATATATTCTGCGTGCATCTGTGTATGAATTGCTCACTCCAATCTTTTGCTCTATTTAATTGGGTTGCTGAGTCAGCTTGGATTTCCTAAGAAGTAGATGCTAAGATGAACATATACATGGACATTTATTGGGGGAAGGATAAAAAAGGAAGGTCGTTAGGAGTAGGTAGGGAAAGGCTCCAAACCTTAACGCTGATTTGACACCTATGAAAGGAGAGAGGGGAAAAAAGGAAGGTGATGGGAGAGGTCTCAGACTGCATTGCAGTGGGAAATTCCAGAGCAAAGAATGCCTGTCAGAGGAGTACTGTATTGGGCAGGAATGCTCAGGCCCTAATACCTTTGCCATGCTCAGCCACTGGCTGGGAGCTGATCTGCAGAGCATGGCCAAAGGTGTAGTCACTATCTGCCAACTCCCCTTCTTGCAGCAGGCCATCTCTAACCTTGGCAAAAGAGATAGCCTGTTCTGTCATGGTGGCAGAGTGAGCAGCGGAGCTGGCGCAGAAACCGGGGTGGGTCTGCCCTGCTGGCTCACCCCTGCAGCCACTGGACGGAAAAGGCCGTGTGTGCATTTATTTTTTAAAACATTTGGGGGATTATTCTATATATCCAGGATTATAACTTGCTTTTTCACCCAAAATTATGTTGTAATAATTCTCTATGTAATTAATAATTTTTTGAGAAGTTCATCTAACGGCTATATAATAAGCAACTTCTGGAAGTATGATATTTTATTCAATAATTCTCATTTTGTTGTACAGTTGTTTCCATTCTTTTACCTTATAATTTACCTTATAATTAAGGTAAAAATTTTGCCATGATCTCCAGTTTTATTTCTGTTGGGCTAAATTCCTAAGAGTGGAAATACTTGAACAGGTATTCTTTTTTAAGGCTTTTGCAAACTGTACATTTCTTTCAAGAAAGATTATATCAATTTTAATTCCAAAGAGCAATTATGCAAACATCTGTCTCATAGCACCCTTGCTAACATTAAATTAATAGAAATATCCAAGTCGATAGGCAAAACTGGTTTATCATTGTTTGCATTTATCATTTTTGTTTACTAGAAATGTGTTTAAATGTATTTAAAGTGTATGTGAGTGCGTGCGTGTGTGTGTGTCTACCTTTTCTATTTTATCTTCTGGAAATTGTTAGTTCTTTTAATTTTCCCAGGTTTCTATTTGCCAATTAATGAGTTGTATTGTTCACTCCGTGTCCCCACCAGACAATTTTCTCACTATCCATCACTGGCAAGTTTGAAAGTTTATTAAGCTCTTTTTTTCAGATTTTATTATTAATAATGAAATTTTGTGTCCGAGGAAGGTAGGCTTAATTTATGAACACTCATTTATACTGTTGAGATAGTTTAGCCTAGCAAATAAAAAGCACTAAGTTGGAGCCAGAGAATCTTGGGTTCAAAACTTATTTTCACCACTTACTACTTCTGTTATATGTATCCAACTTAACTTCTCTGAGTCCCAGTTATCACAGTTACAAAATGGAGAGGGTGACTCTTACCTTCTGGGGTTGTTGTAAGAATGAATAAATGATACATAAAGAATCCAGCCCATTTTAGGTAAATATATTCAATACTCCTTTAAAATAAAACTTTGGAAGAATATCTAAATATACTATGGAAAACAGAGTAATGTGAAAATATAATTACTTCACATTTTAACAGTCTCTTCTCATAATGTATTAGCTCCCTTTTTAAAATGGTAGCTGTTATGTTTCCTGTCAATAAAGGTAAGAATCTCAAGTCAATATACAAACACCCTTACTCTATAAACCACTTCCTTTTCTTATTTCCTCTTTGACAGTATACTGAACTTTGACTCAAGTCTTTTCTCTCCCCCTGCCCCATTTTAAAAATACTTCTTCTTCTTCTAAATCATTGTGTTCTGCTCGTTCATTTCATTTATTAACTAGAATTCTTTATTCATCCTTGTTTGAGTGCTCTTTACTTATTCAAATACAAAAATATGAGTCTTCTGATTGGCATATTTGCTTTCCATGCAACTGGTTCCAGGACAGAAACTAAATTTCATTTCTGTTTTACAAACACATTTCACAATAACAATTAAAGTGAAAAACCAGAACAGGTTCTTCAGGTGATGTTAGTTATAGCATATTTTCTGTACTTCATATTGAAAATCAGTTTGTTTTTGGATAGAAAGAAACATAGTATCCACAACAATGCTGATCCTAATTGTAATAAGAGTACATATTCATTCACAGAAAGGTGAAGAATTACATTAAGGATTTCTATTTCTGACATTATATTGGCCTAAATATCTCCAAAAATATCTTCCATTACAGAACATTTAACTTCTGGATAGGACACACATTGGAAGCATTAATAGTTTTGCAAATGATAGGGCAATTTTCTAAGGATAACCCCTCAAAATACAAAAATATATCTGCAAACCTGGGCCTAGAGCTAGGTGCCTTTTGCTGTGGTTATCTAAAGTTATGGCTTTGCCTCAAAGATAGATTCCATAAGCCTGGCGTTGAAGGGGTAGGTGGGTGGTGGGAATGGGAGAGGAGAGTCTGACACTGAGCCTGGAAGCTCCAGCTCTGCCAAAATGTTCCTACATCAGTGGAATCTTCTGGTTAATAACAAAAGTCAAAGCATAAACATATTCTATTGGGAGGAAACCTCTATTTTAGGCTCAGAAGTTAATGTAATACAATGAATTCACAGCCAATGATCACAATATGAAAGAGTCAGCAGAAACAGCAAGTAACCTATATAAAGTATAAGGATTGCATATATTGAAATATAACATCCATATATAAAGTTTAAAGAAATGATGAAATCACAAAGACATAATTTGGATACAATGTTTAAAGAAATAATGATGCAGATTATAAAGATTATCAAGCCATAAGAAATTATCCATAATAAGTTGGCAGATTAGAAAAAGTGGTCCTTGAGAAATAAAATATATAGTTGTTTCGATAAAAGTCAATATATGGGTCAAACAGTAGGAAGTCAAATGAGGGTCAAATTGCAGTTGATGAGAGAATTACTGAACTGGAAGAGATTTCCAAAGGCATTACCAAGAATGCAGCATAGAGAGGCAGGGAGATATGGGGAATAGAATAAAGAGTTCTAACAAATGTCTAAATAAATACAATAAGTGAGAGGCTATACTTGAAGAGATAATGGCTGAATTTTCCCCCCAGAATTATGAAAACATGAATCCATAGTTTCAGAAAAACCAACATATCCTGAGCAGAACAAATAAAGAGAAATCCATGCCTAGGCCCATCAGAGTGAAACTTAAGAGAAATAGCTGTCAGTCCAGAAATATGAACTTGAAAGCAAAACAAACCTTTCAAGAATGAGGGTATTAAAAAATGCTTGAGGTTGAAATAAACCATTTATGATAACAAAAACTAAGAAAGTTTTCTACCAATGAGACCAGAACTAAAGAAAGAATATTATCCCAGAAATATTGTCTGAGATGCAAAAATAATAGTCAACAAATAAAATGATAATCATGTGAGTAAATGCAAATAAACATGGTCAATATAAAAATAAATAACAATAACAATAATAATAATGTTTAATATATGTGGCATCTATAATGGGACAGAATTAAAATACTGGAAAATTATAGCATAGGAGTTAAGAGAGAAATGATCAAAGTAAAGTGTCCTCTGCGAATATTCTTGCTGTCCTGATTTTGTGATAATCAGGGTAGGCTAAACATTCACTGTATTAGAAACCATGCATGTGTCCCCAGACCTAGTTTTTCTCCCTAGGTCTGGTTTTTAGAATGCTGGTGATAAACTAAGCCTGATTTATTATATGAGCATCCTGTATGGAAAAAGACTGTAACTCTAGGTATCTTTGGTCAACCTTAAGAGATAAGCAGGGGATGAATGTGGCTTAGCAGGTTGGGCATCTGTCTCCCATATGGAGGGACTCAGGTTTGATCCCTGGGACCTCCCGGTAAAAGTAAAAAAAAAGAAAAATATAAAAGGCATGTGGGCCACTAGGCTCTGTGCTCGGGTGTGCCTCCAGGCCCTGCATGCAGGTGCACCGCCAGGCCCTGCAAGTGAGCGAGCTCCCCAGGCCCCGCAAGCTATGCAGCAAGATGATGACGTAACAGGAGAGTGACACAAGGGAGAGCCAAGATGAGATGCGCCAAAAAATCAGGAACTAAGGTGGCACAGGTGGTAGGATGCCTCTCTCCCACATTGGAGGTTCTGAGGATTGAATCCCAGTGAAGACAGGAGAAGGATCAGAAGAGAGGGCGGGAAACGGACACAGAGAATAGCCTAGCGAATGTACACAGAAACAGCAAAAACCGGGGGCGGGGGGGGGATGTGTGTAAAAATGAATAAAAGTAAATATATAAATAAATCCTTAAAAAAAGTATAGGGGAGTAAGATACGGACTAAAACTTTGACAATGCTCTTTCATAATTTGTTAAATGTTTCATAACAATGCAAAGTATTTGTGGTGGGGTGATGTGTGGGAACCCTGTGTGATGCTATACATATTTGTTTTGTAAGTTCACAATGTTTACTGAACACTTATAGTTTATGTATGTTCATGTGTGAATGATATATTTCAATAAATTGTTTAAAAAAATAACATGTCCTAATATCTCATACTGTTCAGGGTCAGGAGATATATAAAGATGTTATTTAATATTAGATTTTATTAAGTTAAATGTGCATGGGAAAATTTCAAGTATACCTACTAAAGTAAAAGAAAGAAGTTTTTTATTTTCAAGTAAGTAGAGAAGGGGGAAAAGGGAAAAAGCTCAATTCTACAAAATTGTGCGGGAAAGAGTATAAACTACAATGTAAACTATAATCCATGCTTAGTGGCAATGCTCCAAAATGTGCTTATCAATTGTAACAAAGGTACCACACTAATGAAGGATGTTGTTAATGTGGGAAAATGTGGGACATGTAAGGAGCGGGGCATATGGAAATCCCCTTTATTTTTTATGTAACATTTATGTAATCTAAGTATCTTTAAAAGATATATATATTTAAAAAAAACAAAAAAGCAAGAAAAAGGGAAAAGGTAGCCTAAACAAAGTAGCAAAAATAGAAATTATAAAGTAAGATTTAGAAACAAGCACAACTATGTCAGTAATCACAGTATAGCACACATATGGTATAACACTATTTTACAATATAATAAAATCACAGTAATATGGACTAACCATAAATGTGACCATTAAAAGACAGATGGCATTAAAAATAAAAAGTTTGAAGGGAAAAAAAAGACAGAAAGCAGATTGAATAAAAAATAAACCTAAATCCATTTGTATATTCTTTATCAGAGATACACCTAACTCTATGGGTACAAAATAAAAGTAATAGTATAGAATAGATAGGCTAGGACACTGCTAACCGCAAGCAAGCTGAGGTGGTTATATTTTTAGCAAACCCAAAAGATAAAGACAAAAAAGCAAAAAGGAATAGATAGGATCACTACATAATGATAAAAGTTTTAATTCATTGGGAATATATAACATTTCCAAAATTGAATGTACTTAATTTATAGTTTCAAAATACATGACTCAAACATGTATAGAACTCCAGGAAGATAGAGTTTATATACTGAAAGAGGCCTGAGAGATATATCAACAAATTACCATGTATAGACTCCATTTTAGTCCTGATCTGAATTGGTAAATTGTTAAAAAAAAATGATATTAAAAATTATAATTAATCATTTAGGTGTTACAAATGTTGTATTTAAGTCTAATAATAATAAAAAAAAGAATCCCCACCTTTCAGAGGTACATGCTAAAATATTTATGGGTGAAATGACATTATGTTTGGGATTTGCTTCAGAATAATCCAGAAAGAGGGCATGAAACAGAGGTGTGGTGGTTTGCAGTTGTGTACTCCAGAAAAACATGTTCTCAATCTTTATCCACAACTATGGTTGTAAACCCATTGTAAATTGGACTTTTTGATGAGGTTACTTCAGTGAAGGTGTGGCCCAGCTGAATCAGGATGGGCCTTAATCCTTTTACTGGAGGCTTTATGAGAAGGCCACAGAGAGAGAAGACATGGGGAGATTGTATCTTGGGTGGTGTATTTATAGATATTCATTATTTAATGCTTTATAACTTGCATATTTATTGCATATATTATGTACTTATTTATTTTAAAGGGAAATTTTAAAAATTTACTTTTTTGACACCTTTTTATTTTTAATTTTCAAATATAGAGAATAGTGAAAGAATAATACAAAACAGTTTGTACGAGAAAGGCAGAATAAATGTTTTATTTATCCTTTTATTTATCTATTTTTCATGGTAATAAGTTGTGTCCTAGCTGCCTCCAATAGTAAGTAGTGAGATGAATTTATATACTATTATCAAGAATGAATGAATTTTAATATATCTGTTATATGTTTAATAATTGGAGTCCTTCTTTTTGATGCTGAAATTATCCCATCTTTGGCCAGGGAGAGATCATCATGTTGGCTCCTATGTCCTTTTGGCACACCATTAGTCTCTGATAGATTCTTCGCTTCCTGACACAACAAGATATCCTAGGTTCATTGTGTTCATTTCTTGACTCAGATTTGGTATTGGTCATTTCTCCAAGGTATCCTTGTTCATTTTTGTAGTTACTAAGGTGCTCATTGCTACTGGGTTGGTCATTGTTCTTGAGTCTTTTCAGTGGATAGAGTTAGAAAATATGTATTATTACTTTTTAAGACAGAATTACATCATGAATTCATACTGACATATACAACATAATTTTAAGATTGCTGTTTTTATTGAATATCTTACATTTGTATCTCTTTTTTCATTGGCTGAAAATCTTGGTTCCTCAAGACAAAAATATTTTTTAAAAAAATCCTTATTTCTGGTAATAAGACCACTGAATGCTGTTAAGGATTCCTTTGCCTTTCTTTTTGTCCTTATGTCCTATTCTATCTGTAAACTAACCTAACATTTGTTTCTCACATGGCCTCTATATTCACCCTATATGGCCATATATGTTGGTTAAAGAGTGAGTCAGTAAGGCAGGAGTAAGCACAATAGGAGAATGAGTACGTACCCTTGCAAAATACATGTCTTTTTTTACTTTCCAGACCCTGTCCTATATATACCACTTCCACATGATGATGGAGAGTTGCTGGGCATGCCTAACTTTGAGTTCATGGGAGGCAGCTCAGATTGCATTGTCACATTGTGTCCAGCGATTAGTTTAGGTCCTACCTAGGTCCAATGGCAAATGAAAATCTGTCTCTCAAAAGAAAAATTGTTACTTGCTGATGGAGTAACAATTAACATTTAATTGTTTAATTAATCTCATATAATTCTCCTATTGGGCATACCTCATATCCATATAAAACACATGCTTTAGGCACGTTAAGCACCATTGGGTTTGTTGGGCTAAGTGAACCAACTGGACAGCGCTTTCTAGCTCTGAGTTTAACTCAAAGCAGTTGGGTTAAATAGTAAATTATTTGGGGGATCATCTCCCAGTGTAGTATATTTGCCTCCAAAATTCCAAGAGTCCCACTAAACTTTATAGTCCTTTCATAGTGTTAGAAGATACAAAGTGTACCTTGTCTGTCTGTTTGGAAGAAATATTCTGACTTAACCACTAGACCCTCAGAAATGTACCAAAGTAGCAGTGGCCTGTATTTTGTAGGGTTTATGTATCTTACCAAGACATGTCTAGTACCTTTAATTTCAAGTCAAATTAGCATGTCTTCTACAATGTAGTGAACCCACATCCTTAAGGACGATGGGAAGCCTAGGATTTCTATAAACTAAATTGTGGCACAGAGCTGGAAAGTTTTCTTAGCACTGTCATTCTCTGGGACCTATTTGTCTTTGGTACTAAGTTAGATCGTTAAATGGGAATGTGATAGGAGTAAGCACCCTTGCATTGTTCAAGTGTTTGATGGTGGCACGTTGAGATTTCATCAGTGCTATATCAATGCCATGGAATTTTTTAAAAATTTTTTTTCCATTGCAGGCAATTGTTTATTCAAGTCTTACTCTATATACTGGTGCCAGAGTGTTTTAATTGTTGCCTTCATTGCAGTATTTCAAATACAGAACTGTAGAGTTTTCTTTTCCTTTACTTTCTTTTTTAAATTTTTTATAATTTTTATTTTTAAAGAAGCTTTAGATGACATAAATTTTACATTAGAAATATAGGGTATTCCCATATGCCCCCTCCCTCCCCCTCCCACACTTTCCCACATCAACACCATCTTTCATTAGTGTGGTACATTTGTTACAATTGATGATCACATATTGAAGCATTGCTACTAACCGTGGACTATAGTATACACTTACATACAAAATAACAGATCTTACAGTGATGAAAGACACAATGTATAAACATTTTTTATTTTATTTCAAATTTTTTATTTTGTATTTTTGTATTTTATTTATTTTAAAAATTATTATTATTTTATTTTATTATTAATTTTATTTATTTTTGCTTTGTTTTGGGGGAAGTTTTGGATCACAGAAGGGTCACATTTGTGGCAGGGGAGGAACACTGGTGATGGGGGGGATGTGTGGGAAGGGATTCCTGGGGCATGCCTCTAAGGCATATGAATATGTTCAAGTGTTCATGGGGCATTGTCTTGATGGGTGGAGACCCACACAATAACTGAAAGAATATTGAATTCCCATCCTGGCGTGTCCTGCTACATTTTCTAATAGAGTGGCAAGGATCCCCTGAGTACATGGGCATGCCTAGTGAAGGAAGACAGACCATTATGCCAGGCTCTTGATATT
>JAQZBX010040409.1:0-12312 GCA_029593785.1 Cabassous unicinctus | reverse complement strand
CATCTGCTCTCCCTGAACCTTTTCTTGTGAAATTGAAACTTAGCGTAGTATTATATATTGCCTAAGAGTTACCTCCTGAAAGCCTCCTTGTTGCTCAAATGTGGTCTCTCTGTAAGCCAAACTCAGCATATAAATGTACTACCTTCCCCTCAGCGTGAGACATGACTCCTGGAGATGAGCCTCCCTGGTACTGAAGGATTATTACCAACTGCCAACTAGCAATGCATCTGTAAAAAGACCTTGACCAAAAGGGGGAAATATTAAATACAAATGAGTTTTTATGGTTAAGAGACTTCAAAGTGAGTTGGGAGGTTATTCCAGAAGTTACACTTATGCACATCTCAGTAGGATCTCATTGGCTGCCACAGTAAACAGTGCCTCAAAAAAAAGTGGGGCTCCTGAGGGCTCTGGAGACATTTAGACACTACAAGCAGGGCAGATAAGCTCAGGAATTCAGCACCCTGTCAGTGGACCTTACTTTGGAATTTATGCTCCCCACTGTAACAAAGTTAGACTCATTTATAGTTTCCCTACACATGGCTCTTCTACCCCTTTTATTTGAACCTATAATTAGCACTATACTTGTTAAATATATGTCCCAGAGACTTAAATCTTTGGTCTGTTTTTGATTCACTTATGTTGGTGGAGAGGGGGAGCACCAGGACTTCCACTTAGTTCTTCTGACCATAATAATCCTCATTCCCAGGTCAGGAATTCAATATGAGGATTCTGCATGATGTTGAGTATACTTATTCTAACTATTTATTAAGGACCAGGGAAATAACTATAGGATGGATTTGCAGTGCCTTTGGGTCCACTAAATCCTCAGGAATTAGCATTTGTTTAGAGTCAGAGATCAATAATTCTCATAATGCCTTAGTATTTATTTTTCCCAGTGCATAGTTGCTTTGGTAAATGGCCATCTGTTCATTTGAGAAAAGCTAATGGAAATTTTGAAATATATATTTGTGATGTTGTATTAACTGGCATTAGCTTTGGCTTCATAGAAGAGATATATTTGTGATATTCATTCAAATAACTCAAATAAGATAAAGATTTATTTGAGAAAGTTTTCTTTCTCACACAAAAGAAGTCTAGTAATGCACACTTCAACGGCTGGTACAGCAGCTCCATGCTTTCATCAGCTACCCAGGTTCCTATCTTCACTTCTCATCTTTGACATGTCACCTTCGTTTGGTGCTGACTACCACTTAATCTAGGTGTTAGTGAACCAATTAAGCAATTAGAACCACTCCAAGTCGTTTGAGTTTTCACAATTCCAGAATACCCGGTAAGCACACCCATATTCACTAATTAAGAATGACTAAAATTATGTCCATTCTTCCTTTTCCTCACAATCTCAGAATCTATTTACATAGTCTCCAGAATTTTGCCAACCATAATTGGTATGTACACTTTCTCATCCCAGGTGTGACATTTAAATTATTCCTCTGAAGAATCCTGGGATTTGACTCTAGGTGCAGGTCTGGAGGCAGTGGAATAATGTGAGGTCATGGGGAGCAGTGAATTACTCCTTCAAGGTAACTCCTTTGTATATAGGGTTGTTTTGGGTCTTAAAGCAAGACTGGAACCACCTCATCAGAAAGAAGAGGTAGGGATGTTTTACCTGAGAACAAGGAAATTCACTGGGGGCTTCTGGGTTTGGAGATGAAACCTCTGAATTCTCCCATATGTCTTCCAATAAACAGACTAACTTTCACAGAGGAGACCCGACAAAGCCAATGAAGTATGATTTTGACTTTGTCTTTCTCTTTGTTGAGGGTATCCATGATTGTTAAAAATCAGCCATCCAACCCACAGTCCTTGATTTCCTCGTGTACTTCACGCTGTTCTAAGGCAGTCCCCCAAAGCTTTGCCTTTAATGGATCCTACATTTAAATAGCAATTTTGCCACCTGCCATGGATTTTTAAGAGTCCCATGCCTAACCCCGTCCCACCACTCATTTTCCTGAAATGTTGCTTACACAAACTCCATTATTTTGGAGTTAGTCAGGATTCTTAGCTTCAAACGACAGAAATTCATTTTAGCTGATTTAAGCAGAAAATAAGTATATTGAAAGGATGTTTGGTAGCTCCCAGAATTGTACAGAAAGCTAGAGATCTAGTCTTGGAAAATGGGCAGGGAGTTGAAAAAAAAGGAACTCAGCAAAAAACAACTGCCAAAATCCTGCTACAGAACTGGTTTGGGTAGGGCATTGTTGTCACTGTCATCACACCCTGGGTATTCCAGATTGCAGCTCCAATGCCACTGGCACCACCAGCATGTTTGCAGATGCTGCCACTACTGCTGGCACTGCCACCAAGTGGCCCCTGGACACTAGATGTTACTGTGGCTACAACTGTGGCACATTGCCCCTGCCCCTGATACTGGAAGAATGAACCCTCCACCTCCACGGCTCTTCATGTCACTAGCTCCAGATTCCAAATCCTGCTGAGTGCATGTGATTGGCTGAACCTTCATCACGTACTCATGGCTAGCTGCCACAATTCCTGGGAAAACAAGCATCCTTCCTTTTCAGGTCCTCTAGTTGGAGGTAGGCTCTCCCATCAATGAAGATTCAAAAGGTGGGGAAATGCCCCAAACATTAAAAAGGGGGTTCAGACAAATAATCCACTACAAGTTGGTAAATGTTATGTATGTTTTGAGGTTAGAAAACATGGAGGAGTGGGAGAAAACATTAGAGTGGCAGTTGGGTCCAGGGGAACTTTGAAAGTCAAATTAAGACATTGCCATATTGTCCAGGCTTCTTAAACAATGGGAATTTATTGTCTCATGGTTTTGGAGACTGGAAGGTTTGTTTCCTCTCAGGGTTGGTAGCATTCTAGTGTGCTGGCAATCCTTAGGTTTCCTTGGCACTCCCATCACAAGGCGATGTCCTCTACTGTCTCTTCCAGGTTTCAGTTGACTTCTGGCTTCCAGCTCCTCCCCATGGCTTTCTCTTACTATGCCTGAATTTCTTCTGCTTATAAATGATTCCAGTAATCAGATTAAGGCTCACTCTATTCAGTTGGACCACACCTTATCTAAAATAACATCTTCAAGAGATTCTATTTATAATGGGTTCACACCCATAGGAATGCAGATTAAGATTAGGAACATGTTTTTGTAGATACATAATTCAACCTACCATTCAGATTTTATTTGGTAGGCAGGGAATATCACTGGAAATTTCTGCAGAAAGGGTATGTAACAATCGAAGTGAACTTTAAGAGTATTAATTTGCAGGAGTTGTTAATTATTACAGAAGAGCATTTGGAGAAAGAAGATTGTGGAAGGAGAGCTGTCAATGAGCAGTCCAGTGAAATAGCTAAATATAAAATGATGTGTATGTGCCTCAACCATAGTGGCTGTAGTGATGGAGGTAAAAGAATAAATAAGATAATTGTAGAGACAAATTCTACCCCCTAACAGAACTGACTCTTCATCAAAGCATTCTCATACTCAATATGAATATCTCATACAGAAGTAGTCTACCCTAAGGTGAACTAGGTGGCTCATTAGGCAGCAGTCTTCAGAGTATGGACAGCTTGGGATCCACAAGACCCTTTTAGTGGGTCTGCTGTGTTAAAATAAAACTATTTTCACAAAAATGCTGTGATGCTATTTGCCCATTTCACTATGTTGACATTTACATTGATGGTGCAAAAGTAACAGTGGCTAAAACTGCTTGCTCCTTAGCATGAAACAAGGAATCAAGGCAGTAGTATCAAACTGTACTCGTAGTACATAGAAGTCATTTATTGTATTCTTTCTGCCAGCCACTTGTAATAATAATAATAATAATAATAATAATAATAATAATAAAGCTAGTTTCACTTAATAATATCATTGATGAAACCATAAAAATATTAATTAAAAAAATCTTGAGTACATGGCTTTTCAATAATCTGTGTGATGAAATGGGAAGTACATATAAAACACTTCTACTGCATGTGAAAATACAGAGTTGACTTAAGGAAAAGCACTTGTGTGATGTTTGAATTGTGGCTGAGCTAGTCTTTTTTAATGGAACATCATTTTTACTTGAAAGAATAACTGAGACAAAGTATGGTTTTTCAATCTTGGGTATTTGGCAGATAATTTCTTGAAAATAAATGAAATGAGGTTGCCATTTCAGGAAACAGTATTTGTTGCAATGGTAAAATTAGAATTTTGGGAAAGTTATATCTGCCTCTGTGAACTTAATAGCTTCTGAATACTTAAAGAATTTTCTAATGAGATTAATGAATGTGATATATATATTTGATATTGTACAATAGAATGTGTCAATATTTGGAATATCTGTATAACTTGGTGAGCCAATAAATTCCAAATGATCAATGCATGTTATAAAATCATAGGTAAAAGATCCATTTAAAGTTCAAGATAGACCAATGGATTTTAATGTAACAGAGAATGAAAAGTTCACTGACATGGTTTCAAATTCCACATTGCAACTAACCTGTAAGAAACGACCACTTTCATAATTTCCTGAAAATCTTCTTCCCTTTTCCGACTACGTATTTATATGGGGCCAGATTTTCTCCATATGCTTCAACCAAAGCAACATGTCACAATAGATTAAATATAGAAACATATGTGACAATCCAGCTCTTTTCTATTAAGCCAGATATTAGAGAAATTTGCCAAAATGTAAAACAATACCACTCTTCTCATTTTTTGGTTTTGGAAAATACATTATTTATGTTAACATACAAAGGGTTCAATATTGTTATTTTGAAATGATATCATTAGTCATTAGGGAAATGCAAATCAAAATTACAATGAGGGAAACTGATGTGGCTCAAGCAACTGGGCTCCCATCTACCATATAGGAGAGTCAGGATTCGATTCCTGGGGCCTCCTGGTGAAAGGCAAGCTGGCCTGTGCAGCGAGCTGGCCCGAGCAGAGAGCTGGCCCACATGGAGTGCTGGCCCGTGCAGAATGCTGGCCCACTCAGGAGAGCTGGTGCAGCAAGATGACGCAACAAAAAGAGACACAGAGGAGAGACAATAAGAGACACAGCAGACCAGGGAGCTGAGGTGGCACAAGAGATTGAGTGGCTCTCTCCCACTCCGGAAGGTCCCAGGATTGGTTCCCAGTGCCACCTAAAGAGAAGACAAGCAGACACAGAAGAAACAAAAGAGAGCAGATAGTGAGTGCAAAACAATGAGGGGGCGGGGGGAATAAATAAATAAATAAATCTTAAAAAAAACTTATGAGATACCACTTCATATTATAGCCATTAGGATAGCTATAATAATAATAATAAGGCAAAGTAACAAATGTCAGAGAGGATGTGGAGAAACCCATCATTACTAGTAGGAATGTAATATGGTACAGCTACTTTAGAAAACAGTTTGGTAGTTTCTCAAAAAATCAAACTAGTTACCATATTATCCAGTAATTACACTCCTAGGTACATAGCCAAGAGAATTGAGAACCTATGTTTCCTCAAAATTTGTGGACTAATCTTCACAGCAGCATTATTCATAATAGCCACAAAGAAAGTGGCCAGCAACAAAACAGATAAAAAATGTGGTATATATATGTACAGTAGAATTTTATCCAGCCATAAAAATGAACAAAGTACTTACTCATGTTATGATATGGATGAACTTTGAAAACATTATGCTAAATGAAAGAAGCCAGGCACAAAATGCCACATATTGATTTATATGAAATGTCTACAATAGGCAAATCCATGAAGTAGATTGATTAGTGGTTGGGGGCTGGGGGGACAGAGGTGAGTAGCGACTGTTAATGGGTAAAGGTTTCTTTTTGGGGTGATGAAAATGTTCTGAAATTTGATAGTGGTGATAGTTGTGCAACCTTGCAAATATACTTAAAACCACTGGTTTATATGATTTAAAATTGTACATTTTATGATATATGAATTATATCTCAATAAAAATATTGCATGCCAGAAAAAGCCTGTTTTAGCAATTACCAATAAAGTCACTTTCATTGCAAAAATGTTTTGAGTACTAGGGTTGAAGTGTTGAATATTTGATGTAGGTTATGCAAAGATACAAATGGTGGTAATTTTAGAAGAATACAACTTTTCTATTTTTTACATCTGGCCTGCTAGTCCTATTACCTTTGCATCATTTAGATGCTAATGATCATTAACATAAAACAACACACTTAAATTTTTCACTTTTTAGCAAGAATGAATGTGCTCTGTGACTAAAGCAATGTGATTTCTAGAGACTCACTGAGATATCAGGGTACCTGCCATTACGAAGAGAAAGAAGCCAGATGGAGAGTGGTTGGAAGTTGAGAGTGGGGTGGGGTAGGTGGTATTTTCTATGTGAGCACAGCAGCAGGAATTTCTTGTCAGTGATGATAGTTAATCTGGCTGCAAGTTCCATGGTTTGAAAGCGTGAACTCAATGCAGGGCAGAACTTGGCTAACAGATCTATTCCTCCTGAGGAGGGTCCAGCTTAAGTATCAAGGCCCTCGTCCTAGCAGGAAAAGTTTCAGAGGCCCTGTCCCAAAGGAAGGAGATAAGAATCGGGGCACAAGACCAGCCACAGACACTGGATGATATTGCTGAACATGAGGAAAATGTTTCCGTTTTTTTTTTTTTTTTTTTTTTTTTTTTTTTTTTTTTTTTTTTTGTGGTGATCAGGGGCCGGGGGGGTGTCATAGACTCCTAAAGTGCACCCTAAATACCAAACTTAGGTTACAAAACTAATTCTAGACCCAATCAATGATAAACATAAAACTGCTAATAAACTGCCTGTCTAGGTTTCAATTGGCCGAGGAACTGCTTAGAACTGAATTTGCAGTTTGATAACATTTGTGCTTCCATATGAGATGTCATTTCAATCTGGGAACCTTCCTTGACCCCACAACTCTATGGCCTCAGAGCACCCGGTTCTTTTCCTATTGCTATACCTGGGATACTGTGTTTTAATCACCTGTTTTTTAAATCTGTCTCAGCATCACACTGTATATAAGCTCCTTGGCAGGAGGCACTGCAGCTCCCTGCTGTTTTCCCAGGACCTGGCACAGGACCTACCCAAAGTAATGCCAAATCAGTATTTTTTTATTTAATGAGGCATGGAAGCAATGGCAGTCTTTAAGTAATAATAGCAGGGACTGGCACAAGTGGGCAGATGATGAAGTGGGGTTGGAGAGGTATGGGAAAGGAGGACCATCTTGAAAATAGACATCCAGGATTTCCTTTTTTTTAATCCTAGGCTTTCTTATCAGCTTGGGAGGAATTTCTAAAAGTTTTAGTTGCTTATTAATATTGCATGTGGACTTTTGTTTGTTTTTTGTACAAGTTTTATCAATGATTGAATACTTCTTATTATTGAAAGAGTTCAAATGCTAAAAATACAATATAAATGTGGGAACACTGTATACTGACAACATATAAAATAAGGTCACTGAAAAAGTGTTAATTATAAGAAAATATACATTTCAATTTTGTTGGGTTTCATTGGATACTTTAAATTGGTTTAATTTTCATTTTTAAAGACAAAAACTTCTCTTCTTTCACTGAGAAAAAGTCTCAAATAACAGAAACATGAAAAGTAATTTAAACGACAATAACTCTCTTTTCTCATTATAAAGGCTTAGTAAATGGAAGCTTTGGCCACTGTATGGTACACCAATGTTTTTAAGTTAATATTTTGTAATCTTTCCATTATTTTCTGAAATCCTAATTTGAGTGCATAGTATACCGTTATGCTCTTTGTCAACATGTCTAAAAAAGACCTTTAAAATTTTAAAATATGATTCAACCTCACTTTCTAGTCTTACCAGCTGCCACTTCCTCTATGCTCTACCCATAGATATTGATTTTCTCAACATTCCCAAAATTAGCCATGTTTTTTAAAGTTTATGTCTGTACTGTTGTTGTCTTCTCTCTGGAATTCCCTTCCCCTTCTTATCCTGCCCAGCTTCTGTTCATTTCTTTCCTGCAGACAGACCTGGCTCCACCAAACAATCCAACTATCCTAGCCCTGTGTTCCCACCGTGCTCTACTGCCCTAGGCAACTGCCTGGCAATGGTTTTTCACTCTGGACACACTCTTTGGAGCATCAGAGTTTCCACAGAGGCACCACAGGATTCCCCTCAAATGATGTGTGTGTGTGTGTGTGTGTGTGTGTGTGTGTGTGTAGTGGGCAGGGGAGGGGGATATTAATGTAGATAGATTTCCTTACCATCCAACCCAGGGTTAGACAGAGTAACTCTAACTTTATTAATTTTCTACACTAGACTTCTATAGAGAAATATTATTTCAAAGAAAGATTCCATATTGGTTAAAGAAAAAAAGTCTAAAAACCACTTGTTTAGAGAAAAGAGAATAAACTGTGGAATGAGACACATCTTGGCATTCAAGCCCTACTACTAATATGTGTAACCATGGTGACTTATTGAGTCTCTCTGATCTTTGTTTTCCATTTGTAAAATTGGACAAATAATACCTAGGTCATAGGGTCTTTATGAAGATTAAATAGGATTCTATGTGCCTGGTTCATTTACAAATGCTGTCTTTTCTTTCCCTTTCAGCATATAACTTGTATAATTTTAACCACTTGTTTATATCTCCCACTGGATTATACTGGCAGAGAGAGAGAAACATAGCTTAGAACAAACACTGAATAAATGTTTGTTGAATGAATGAATGGCTCTGATTTCTTTCTAAATTTCCTTGGAAGTTATGGCTTCTTACCTGCTTTAAATGAAAAATCCTGTGTTCAAACCAGATATACACCTGACTCAAATAGAAAATTGGACGTGGTTGCAGTTGTTTTACCTTCTCTTATTCCCAACTTGTTCTGGATTTTAAATGGTCATACTTTCTAAATGGAAATTTTGAAATGAAGAATATTGTTTCTTCATATTTTTATTCATTTTATTTAATTCCTCATTCTATTTAAATTATTTTGCCCTATAAAGTTATAGTAGACACTCTCCTCAATTTCATCATGGTTAGTTTTCAAATAAAAAGGAATTTATTGAGTGCCTATAGGTACATCTGTTTTCTCACTCAAAATTTACCAGGCCCAATGGTGACTTGCGAAGGTATGAAGTCTTTAGATCCCATAGGCATGCTCAAAGATAAATGAATGGTGGTTGGGTAGAAGCTTTTTATTAAACTAAAATGAGATGTTTAATGGGAGAAGAAGGTTTTTCTTTCATTGCTATGTTAAAAGCTTTCATATGTTCACATTTAGTAGTTATTGTCTTAAAAGGTACAATTGGTTATTGCAAGTTCTTCTCTTTTAGAGAATTTTATTATCCATGAAGATATCTCCTGGGTAATTAATTTGATTCTGAACAAAACTAGTCTTGTGTATCTTTTATGAAATTTTTCTGCTGGAAAGAACTAGTAAAAGAAAATACCATGTAGCATCTTCAAAAGTAATTAGATGAACAAAGACACCATTTGATAAGTAACCCTCTTTTTTTTTTTCCCCAAAGATTTATTTATTTATTTATTTATCCCCCCCTTGCTGCTTGTGTTTGCTGTGCGCTTTCTCTGTGTCTGCTTATCTCCCACCTGCTGTGAGGTCTTGCTGCATCAGCCCACCGCGCCACGCGGGCCGGCCCACCCCCACAAGGAGGCCCCGGGAAGCGAACCCGGGGCCTCCCGTATGGCAAACGGGAGCTCTATCGATTGAGCCACACCTGCTTCCCAAGTAACCCTCTTTAATAATTTTGGAGGTGAAAGTTCAGAGAAGGATCTGGCTTTGCCTGGAATACTCAGAATAGGTTACACTCAGAATAGGATTGAGTGGAGTTTTGAAGAATTAATAAGAATTTGCATGTGGTGGCAGTGGATAAAGCATTTCAGGTAGAAGGAATAGCCTCCATCAGTTGAGAGCTACAGCTCTCTTCAGGTTTCAGTAACTAACTCTCCATGCCCTTTCAAACGTAGGGATGGTAATGACTCCCAGCTACTTTAGCTTTGGGGCTTTGCTATCCCTTTTTGGTTTCCTTAACCCTGCCAATACTTTTGCAAATGGTCCCTCCATTAAATTCTCTCTGTACCTATTTACATCCTGCTGGGACTCTGACTGATACATGTGGTGGCCACAGCTTTCAGAGTAACTCTGGAAATAATAATTTGCACTTTCTTTTTGTTATTGTAGAGCAAAATGTTTTCTGATTTAATTGGAATGTTTGCTTCTCAGAAAAAAAAAAAAAAAACAAACAAAACACATGTAACCCTTTGGTATGCCTCAGGAGATACATATAATTTTATATTATGACTTCAGTGATTTGTGGACCAAACTAAGTTTCTTAGCACTGAAATTTTATAAGCTTGTTTATACAACAAAGATGTTTCCTGCCCAATGATTCAATGACCTGTTATTAACCATTTAATGAGCCTTGTTCATTTTCACACATGGTTTTTAGGAGCTTAATTGACTCAGCCCTCACATACAACATAAAACTTGCTCAGGAACCCCTTTGACCAGTGAAGTCTTTATATAGATGAGTGTGAATTAAATGTCTATGTGAATAACAAATGATAGTCATACTGCCGCCACATTTCTTTCAATAGTGAAAGATCAGAATACTATTAGAAATGACAAAAATATATGATTCTAGGAAATTTTTGGTTTATGAAAGAGTATGGTAATCTTAATATATCACTGCTATTATGGTTAAAAAAGGAACTTTCTCTTTTAGTTACTCATAAAATATTTTGGCTTAGGATGTATGATTTTCATATCCATGCTTCTGCAAACAAGACAAACATCTAATTGACAACAATATTAATTGGCAATAGTCTTTTCTTAAGGTCATTCTCTAATTAGCACTAGGAGATGTACAGTTTTGAGGAATATTGAGAAAAATATTTCACTAGAAGTTTCTTTCCTCAATTTTCTCTAAGAGCTAATTTCTACTTGGATTAATGAGGAAATATCCATCATAGCTGGCAGCTATTATATTAAGAGCTCAAAATCATAAGGTAAATGAATGAATGAGTGAAGATTTTCTAACAGCTTTAGAAATAGTTTAATAAAGCATTTGAACAGTAATATAGAATCCATACACTTATCTGTTTTGTCAAAATATATTTGAGAGTCTTCTCTGTGTCAGTTCTGGACTAGACTGTAGTCCTTTTACCCATGGGTAAAAGGCAGTGGCATGGCAATATCACCTGTAATCAGGGGTGATGTTCAAATATTTAACAGTCCATCCATCAAGGTCCCATGCAATCAGAATAGAAGCCAGAGTAAACAACAGGTACAGCTGAACAAGTGCATCCCAGTTGAGTGTCCCCAACAACTAACTCTTTTTGGTTTTATCACTTGTAGCCTCTGGATCTTTTAGCAGGGGTTTGTACTTGTTGCTCAGCTGAGACTAGAGCAGTGGGTTTCCTTTCCTTCCTTCTGTGTTCTCTGTTCCTTTGATTCTAGACTTTTGCCGGGTCCTTTGACTTCCACAGCTCATTGAAGCCATTCAGTCCTTCAATCCCAGGTGTTGCTCTGAACTTTGACTTTACTGCTTCCTCAACTTTTGGACATTCCCTTGATTTTTTTTGGGGGGGGGGAGGATTTTTTTTTTAGGTGCCAGGCCCGGAGATTGAATCCAGGAATTCATATGTGGAAGCCAGTGATCAACTACTGGCCACACTGGCTCCCTTGAATTGTTTTCTTCATCTGTTTTTTTTCTTTTTAGGAGGCACCAGGAACTGAACCTGGCACCTCCCATGTGGGAAGCAGGCGCTCAACCATTTGGGCCACAAGTGCTCCCCATCCCCTTGACTTTTATTTTATTTTATTTTTTTATTGTCGGTAAAAATCAAATTTTTCACAATACAAACCAATATTTATAAAATGTTATATAAATACATATGCGTATATGTGCATTTGCTTACATAAATGTTATTTTTTTTTCATATATATTTTAAAAGATGCTAGATTACATAAATGTTACACAAAAATTACAGGGATTCCCTTGGTCCCCACCTCCCATACCTCCCATAACATCTCACATAAACATCTTTCATTAGTGTGGCACATTACCTGCAATGGATATACACATCCTGGGGCTTTGCCACTAAGCATAGATGACAGTTCACATCATAGATCACACTCTCTCCCACACAGTTCTGCATGGTATATGCTGATGTAAAATGGCCTATATCCGTCACCGCAACGTCACTCAGGACAACCCCCAGGTCCTGAAAAAGCCCCTGTATTACAACTGCCCTTCCCCTCCCTGCCCCGAAAGCATCTAGTGGCCACTGTCTCCACCTCACTGTTATAATTTCTTCCATTGATTGAATCCCAATATGTCTACAACAGAATACCATTAAGTCCACTCTAGTCCAT
>JAQZBX010040408.1:0-16364 GCA_029593785.1 Cabassous unicinctus | reverse complement strand
CTATCATTACATTACAATGTCACTCAGGATAATTCCCAAGTCCCGAAATAGCCCCTGTATTACAACTGTTTTCCCCTCTCCCTGCCCCCAAAGCATCTGGTGGCCACTGGCTCCACTTTAATGTTGTAATTACTTACATTGTGTGAATCACAATATGTCTATAACAGAATACCAGTAAGTCCACTCTAGTCCATATATCTTACCCCAATCCTGAGGAGTCTGAGATGGTGATGTCCACTCTACTTCCAAGTGAGAGGGGGCTTATATCCCATGGATAAGATGGATGGGATTATCCTGCCTGCAGCTGCAGACTCTCTCCATTCCCTGGGATGGCCGTTGTCCATCATCATCTCCCCACCAAGTGTCCAGGGTGAGTCCATTGAGCTGTAGAGTAGGAGTTGCAACTCCAACGAGATTCCGGGCCCAGCTGGCACATGGACAGCCCAAGGACTCTGGTCTCTGGAAGTACACTTACAAACCGGCACCACATATAGGTTTGAATAGAAGGGACAGATGGACCATGTGCAGGGAAGTCATATTTGGGTCCAACTCTGTCACTCTCAGGAGCAAGGATTCCAAAGTAGGGCCCACTGATAAGGCACAAAACTCTGGGGCTATCCACCCTGATATAGGACCTGGGTGTCTCCAGAGCCCTCAGGAGCCCCTCTGTTTGGGGTGATATCCACACTGGAAGCCTATGAGGTCCTATTGAGATGTGCATAAGCGTTACCTCTGGGATGACCTCCCGACTCACTTTGAAGTGTCTTAGCCATATGAACTCATTTGTCTTTACCTTTTCCCCCTTTTATTCGAGGTCTTTTTCCAGTCGTATTGCCAGTTGGCACTAGGTAGTAATCCCTCATTAGCAGGGAGGCTCATCCCTGGGAGTCATGCCCATGCTAAGTTTGGATTAGAGAGAGGCCACATTTGAGCAACAAGGAGGCTCTCAGGAGGCAACCCTTAGGCACCCCATAACAATAGGCTAAGTTTCAATTTCAAGAGCAAAGACTCAAAGCTAGTCATCAATAACAAGAGCCCATTGGTGGATCATCCTCTTTTGCCAGACACTGCCCCTGCACTTGGGGGACAGTTGTTACTCCCTTGGAGAATATGGCAGGGCTCTCCAGGATGGGAATTCCTTACTTGCTTTTCTAATGCCCATATATTTTTCCATACTTACCTTGCCTCCACAAGTCCCTTCTTCTATCAAAGCCTATGTAATCACTGCCCTCCTGTGTTAATTTTTCTACCTCTAAGCTCTTGCTTAAACAAGGATTCTTCATGTCTTCAAATTTTATTTGCCTTGAAGTCCACCTCCTCAATAAGAGCCCATGTGAGCTCTCTCTCCACCAAGGCTTTGGAGTTCCAGGTCCTTGCCATTTAGCATTTATCTAGTATAACTAGAATATCCAGAGAATGTATGTCTTAAGTTCCTTAGAAATTAGTAAACTTCTGGAGAAGAAGAGCTGTAGTTTTCACTACATCTTCTCCAACAGTTATTGTTTTGTGGTTTGATTTGCATTTCCCTAATGGCTAATGATGTTGAGCAACTTTTCATATGCCCTTTGGCCGTTTGTATATCTTCTATGAAGAAATGTCTATTCAAGTCTTTTGCCCATATTTTTGCTTGGGTTGTTTGTCTTTTTGTTGTTGTGTTGTAACATTTTTTTTTTTTTTTGCAAATTCTGGCTATTAAACCCAAATCAGATATGTGGCTCCACATATTTTCTTCCATTGAGTAGATTTTCTTTTTACTTTCACAATGAAGTCCTTCGATACACAAAAGTTTTAAATTTTGATGACCTCTATTTTTTTTGCCTGTGCTTTTGGTGTACAGTCTAAGAAGCCATTGCCTAACATATGGTCCTGAAAATGATTCCCTACATTTTCTTCTAGGAGTTTTATAGTCCTGGTTCTTATATTGAGGACTTTGATCCCTTTTTAATTAATTTTTGTATATGGTGTGAGATCGGGGATCCTCCTTCATTCTTTTGCATATGGATATCCAGTTTTCTTGGGACCATTTGTTGAAGAGACTATTCTTTTCCAATTGAGTAGACTTAGCACTCTTGTCAAAAATAAGTTGGTCATAGATGTTGGGCTCTATTTCTGGACTCTAATTATTATTCCATTGGTCTATATATCTGTCCTTGTGCTGGTACCATGCTGTTTTGACCACTATAGCTTTATAATAAGGTTTAAAATTGGAAAGTGTGAGTCCTTCAACTATGTTTTTCTTTTTTAAGATGATTTCAGCTACTTGGAGCCCCTTTTCCTTCTAAATAAGGTTGATCATTGGTTTTTCCATTTATGCAAATAAAATTGTTGGAATTTTGGTTGGGATTGCATTGAATCTGTAAATCACTTAGGGTAGAATTGATTTCTTTTTTTAATTTTTTTTTTTAAAGAAGCTTTAGATTACATAAATGTAACATAAAAAAATATGAGATTCCCATATGCTCCACCCCACACACACACTTTCCCACATTAACATCATCTTTCATGAGCATGGTACATTTGTTACAATTGATGAGCACATATTGAAGCATTGCTACTAACCATGGTCTATAGTTTACATTCTGTACCACACAATTTTGTAGGTTATGCTAAAATATATAATGGCCTGTATCCATCATTGCAATGTGATGAAGGACAATTCCAATGACCCAAAAATGCCCCCATATTACACCTATTCTTCCCTCCCCCTCCCTTCAGAACCTTTGGTGCCCACTGCCTTTATATTAATAATAAAAGTTCTTCCATTGCTATAGTAATAGTAAATCTATAATAGAATGATTGTAAGTCTACTGTAGTCCATTGTTCATTCCCCAATCTTGAGGATTTTGGGATAGTGATGCCCACTTTGTTTCTAATGGAGAGGGGGCTTAGATCCCATGGGGCAGATGGATGGAACTATCTTGCTTGCAGTTACAGACACTCTCTGTTCCTTGGGATGGGCATTGTCCATCATCATCTCTTTGTTAGTTGTCCTGGGTGAGTCCAATGAACTGGAGAGTAGGTGTTGCAACTCTATTGAGATTCAAGGTCCAACTGGCACATGAACAGACCAAAGACTTAAGTCTCTGGGACATATATTTTAACAAGTGTAGTGCTAATTGTAGGTTCAAATAAAAGGGGCAGAAGTGCCATACGTAGGGAAACTATAAATGCGTCTAACTCTGTTACACTGGGGAGCATAAATTCCAAAGTAAGGCCCACAGACAGGGTGTCAAATTCCTGAGCTTGTCTGCCCTACTTACAGTGTCTGGATGTCTCTAGAGCCCTCAGGAGTCCTGTTGTTTGAGGCATTGTTTACTGTGGCAGTCAATGAGATCCTGCTGAGACATGCATAAGCATAACCTCTGGAATGACATCTTGACAATATTTAGTCTTCCAATCCATAAGCATGTAATGCCTTTCCATTTATTTAGGTCTTCTTTGATTTCTTTTAGCAATGTTTTATAGTTGTCTTTGTATAAGTCTTTTACATCCTTGGTAATATTTATTCCTAGATATTTGATTCTTAAAAGAATAGCTATTTTAAATGGAATTTTTTCTTAATTCCCTCTTCAGATTGCTTTTTACTAGTGTATAGGAACACTAATGATTTTTGTTTGTTGCTCTTGTACCCTTGCACTTGCTGAATAGTTCCATGCTTTTAGTTCCTGAAAATGTTTTGTAAATAAAACATTTTATTTGTAAATAAAATCCAATCAGGAGTGGATGTGGCTCAAGTGGTTGAGCACTGGCTTCCCACATACAAGATCCTGGATTTAATTCCCAGACCCCAGTACCTAAAAAAAAAATTATTATTTTTTTAAATCCAAAGTACTTTTCTTTTATCTGTTTAAATACCCTACGTATGGTTAACACCCATGCTGACTTGGAAGTACTTCCTAAACAAACTCTGAGTATGTGCTAAAAGAGATGATTAAAATTCTAATACGTTTCAGTAACCCATACATTTCCATTCCAAAATTTGCATTGCATTGTCATTTTTGTTCATATTTAGCTAATCTTGGGGTGGAACATATCTTTCTAAGAATGTTTCTAAGAATATGTGCAAAGGCAGACTCCCTGAAAAAAAAAGATAAATTTGATGGCACAACCGTTTTAAACTTCTCTGTATCCAAAACAAAAATGCGCAACACCAAAACAAAATTAAATGGCAAATAATAAATTGGAGAAAATATTTATAATATATACAAAGAACTAATGTAGTCATTATATAAAGAGGTCTTTTAAATAAATATTTAAAAGGATGAATATGTAAAGAGTACATAATAAGCAACTGAGAAGGAAAAATTACAAATGACCAATAAATATAATAAAAGATTTTCAACCTCAATTAAAAATAGCAAAAGAGTATTTCATTATTTATCCAATGGAAAAAAGTGCAACAGAATGAAATTGTCGTGCATTGTGGCATGTGTGAGAAAGCAGTCCTCCCAGTATGAGGTTAGGGAGAAATATAGCTGTGCGTGATGTTTTTGGGGGACTCTTGGGCACACTTCAAAGATCCATACCTTTTGACCTAGTAATTCTACTTCTAGAAATTTATACTAAGAAAGTAACTAGCAAAAACAAAAAGATATTTATACAATGTTGTTCATTATCGCCTTATTTTTAATAGCAAAAGGGTAAGAATGTGACAGATTATGAGATAATATCGTCAGACTATATTCTTTCATAATTTTTAAGAAATGTTTCACAACAATGCAAGGTGTTGGTGGTGGAGTGATGATGTATGGGAACCCTATATGATGTTATCTATGCATGTTTGTTTTCTAGTTCACAACTTTTACTATACAGTTATTGTTTATGTATGTTCATGCATGAATGATATACTTCAATAAAAAGTTTTTTAAAAGGGTAAGAATTGTCAATTGCCCAATAATCAAAAAGTGATTAAAGATATTATAAAATAATAGAGCGTTATGTAACACTTAAGAATACTTGATGGCGTGGGGAAAAAGTTACTGGTATTTATGATGTACAATTTTTGGCATAATGCTGTATGTTGTGCTAAGTAAAATAAAATGGCTTCCTGCATCCTGCATTGCCCAGAGGTACCCTTTCTAAGAAAGGACTTTCCAGAAGACAAAACAATTGCCATGCATGGGCTCTCTGAGAAAATGGAACAATGGAACACACCCTACAGAATTTCAGATAAGCACCACCTGGTGATAAACCAGTTTAAGTCCAAGAGAAATATCTTATCAGAATGTTCTGTACTCTGTAAGATCTCCCTATGTAAAATGGAAACATAACGTCAGCCAATCAGAGCATTTCCTTGCTCCATTCTCCATTTACCCTGTATCAGCTGTCTCTTTCCACTCTTAGGGGAGCTTCTTATCATTTTCCATTTGGTGCTGCTTGATTTGTGAATCATTTGCTGCCCAAACAAACATTAACAATAAAATTTAATTGCCTCAGTTTATCTTTGATGGTTGGATAGTTTAATGGGAGATTCCATTGTTGCTTAAAAGAAAGTGCCACTAAGCATAGAAAAACTATACTATATAGATATGCCAAAATGTTAACAGTGATCTTCTCTGAGGTGGTGATATTATGGATTTTTTTTCTCTGTGTGCTTTTCTGTGCTTTTCTATTTGCATTGCATTGCCATTTTTGCAGAGGCCGTATCAAAAAGGCCTTGTAGGTCCCTGGGCAATTTTGACATGTGTTGCTTTTGTAATGTCAAAGAATGTTATTTTAAAATAATCATCTTGTTTTATACATTCTTCTTTTTTCTAATATAAAATATTTTTGCCTTTCTCAGAGGTTGTATATTCAATATTCAAATTCACTCTGGGAAAGAGGGTCATTTCAGAGCCAGGGAAATCTGAAGGGCCACCCAAATACCCAACACAGTGTTGGTCAGTGTGATGCTTCTCCTGGCAGTTTAATTAAATGTGGCAATGGTGGGACATGCATAGAAAGTGGATCTACTGTTTAATAAGTACATTGTTAGGAAAGAAAGTAGCAGTTATTCTGACACGCCACATGTACAACAATAAACCAATACTCATATTTAAAATGTTTTTATGTAGACTTGTTAGATAACTGGGAGACAGACAAAGGCAACTAGAAATAGAAACATCACAAGATTGATGTCATCTTGCCAATTCTTCTAAACAATGAAACTGAATCACTGCATCTCATTCCAAGTGCCATGGGAAAGCTATCACAATATTGAAAGAGTTTGCCAGAGATGTTAATCATACAAAGGCTTGCAGATTGAGATTTGTTTGTATCTTTAAATTTGAGTTCCTTTAGAAAGGGTCCTTCCTAAGTGGGCACTAGTAAAGCTACACAATTTGACTTCTTAATTACTTTATTATGAAGCAAAACAAAGGAATGTCATCTTATAAAGAATTTCTTTATTTAACCAAATTTCCATGCATAAGTAATATATGAGGGGCTCTGGGAATATTCCAAAGAAAGAGGAAGTAGAACTTTGACCTTCACTTTTTTATGCTCTAGCTATTCATGAATTTTTTGTGTCTCATACATTTACGAGACAGCTGTAAAACTGATTGCCAATTTTTCTTCATAGAACCCATCAGAGGTATGGTGCACTTCACCAGTAGTGCTGGCTTACTGCATAGCATTTGGTGAAAGAATATCCATGAACAACTGCTCTCCACTTCATTGTTAAAACATCGTCAAAAGCAAAGTACAAACCGTTGCTAACCATAGTGTATTGGATTGGTGAGGTAATGCTTCTGGGGGGATGGGGTAGGGGTGAAGATGGTCATTAGATCTTGCCATTTCTTCCCCCCAAACCCTCCAATGATGTCTCAGAACATGTAGAGTAATACCTAAACCCTTCACTATGGCCTATAAGGCCCTATATGATATGGCCTCTGCAACTTCTTGGACCTCCTCTCTTATCCCTCTTTCACTATGCTCAAGTCCAGTTAGCATATTTCTATCCTTTGAACACACCAAGCTCATTTCTGCTTCCAGACTATGCAGTGTGCCTTCTATCTGGGGTGTCGTTTTTGCTAGTCTTCATTTGGCTGCCTTTTTCTTTTGGTTCTACAGTCACCTCTTCAAAAAGGCTCTCCCTTAGCAAAACTGCCCATCTTTCTATCTATTTTCTGTCACATCATCACCTTTTACTTTCTCTATAATATATCACTCTCTGACTTTGTTTCTTTGCTTGTTTGCCTGCTTGTATGCTGGTTATTTTTCCCTGAAAATGGACCTGATCTCTCATGCCACCATTGTATCCTCCATGCCTAGAAAAGGGCCTAACAATAATTAGGCATTCAGAAAATATTTGTTGGATGAATGAATCAATGGATAGATATTCAGTGAATAATTGGAGGGAAACTTTATGCCAAAGGTTCTAAGCAAAAGTATAAATGTAAGGAAAAGCAAGGTGTATAAGATCATAATGAAATCAGAGTGGCTATCATATGATATTTTACTGATTAGCTATTAGAAATGGTATAGAGGAAGTATGGACGTATGAAGACCTTCCATGACAGATAAGAGATTTGATTTACCTCATGAATGAGACACAAACAGTCTCTGGACAAGAAAGAGCTATGGTAAAAACAGATGTTCACAAGTCATCTTGACATCCCCTTGCAGTGTAGGCATATTAGGCAGGTCACTAGAAAACCATTATGGAAATCTAGACACTTTATAAAGGAGCTGGATTTTTAAAATTGCTGTTGAAAAGGAAGAGAATAAATTAATTTAGAGACATTGCAAAGACACATAAATATTATTTTGTGACCTATTGAAAATGAAATTGTGGGAGGAGGGTAAGGGGAAGAATCAAGTCTAAATTAATCCAAATCTGGTGTATTGAAGGTACTGAGTGAAAAAAAGATTAAAATTTATAAAATTGGACTTCTAGAAATTGTTTTTTGTAATGTTTTTTATTTTATTTCATTTCTCAGCAGAAGATTAAGAGTTAACTGAAACCTGAAACAAGTGAATTAGGAAGAATATATTTGGCCTTAAAAAGAAATTAAATTTATATGTAGTGATAGTGAAGTAGATAGAACTTTAGTCCTCTTGCTACAAAAAGAAAACAGATATAGTGATTCTGATATCAGACAAAGTAGAATTCAAGCCAAAAAACATTAAAGAAAGGCAAGTGTTAATGATAAAAACTACAAATCACAACAAAAATAACACAGCACACTAATAACACAGCAAAGAACATAGCACACTAATAATGGAAGACTTTAATTCATGACCCTTAAGGGGACAAAAAATATGTGAAGAAATGGAAAGCCTAAAGAACATGTGGTATAACAAATCAGAAACAACACATAAAAAAAGGTTATTTATAAGAGGTATGGGAACAGAGTGAAAAGAATGGATTAATGGGAATGGAGTAGTAGAGGAGGAACAATATTGAGTATAACTTTTCATAAGGTTTTGACTCTTTAAGCAATAGTAATGTTTCACTTACCATAAATACATACAATCATAATTTCAAGTAGATATGGAGGAAATCTAAAAAATAATACCAACAGTAACAGATAAAACTGTATTACAAATGAATAACAACCAAAGTGAAGGTGGTAGAGAAGAAAAGAACTAATTTAAGTAAATTTGGAAAGCAGTATTTTGACTGAGTCCAAAGACAAAAAAGTACATAAATATTGTATTCTGGCTAGTACATTTATTTTTCATAGGATATGGTCTTGATGGATATAAAAATAAATATAGATATGTGTATGTGAGTATACAAACATTTATTTCCTAGCTCTGTCTGCTAAGAGGGCCTAAGAAGCAATGACCCTTAGTAGCAATGAACACAACTAGCACCTAGATCTTGGTTTAAATGTCATTCTTCAATAAAAGGAACTAGTGTTCCTTGGAATAAATGGTTAATTGACAGGCTGGGACTGGGGAAATACATCTTGCCATGCCAGAAAGTAAAGAACTGCTGAATAAATGATGGAAGTAGGATCTATAGACATAAGAATCAACTTGAAGGAGATTCCCTTAGCCAAATCTAGGACAACTTGAGCAACAGAATCATTATATTCCTAAATGACAGCATAATAAGTATAATATAGAATATAAAAGAGATTATCAGAAATATAGGATAAAATACATAGCCATCAGTCCAAACTGATTTAAATTATTTAATACATAAATAAAACAGGGAAGGAGGGATGACTTATCCTTACAATAGAATTCCAATTGGAGGACTTCTGGGAAGATGGCATTGGAGTAGCTAGGCAGGGCTCAACTCTTTCACAAAAACAACAGAGGAAAGGCAAAAAGCTATCCAAGGGAGCTGCTTTGGGGATCTGCAGACCAGGAGAATGCTGCACATCATCCAGGAGGGAGAGGGACAGAGAGACAAAGAGGCTAAATGAAAACCTAGTTACTCACCCCTGTGGCTGGGAACGGCACATATCCTCCACCCTCAAAGCGATTAGCCCAGTAAAATCCCTGGCTCACTGCAGCCAACTGAAAGGGGGAAAACAATCCTCTTCCCTGGGAGAAAGAGGGTTTTGGAGGAGGGCAGAGAGTGGCTTCTCTTCAGTGAGTTTGGCCAGCTGAGCCCACTTTGAATCTTGGCTGTAGCCAGCCCAGCAAGTGGAGGTTGCAAGTGACCCATCTGTGGGTAAGGTAAAGGGCAAATAAGTGTAGGACAGGCACCCAGCAAACTCAGAGAGAGTGAAGTGTAAGGGGGAGGGGAGTTAAGGCAGGCAGAACAGAGAGGACAAATTAAAATTAAAAAATAAAGACCCCAGCCAGCACTGAAATGGCACCAGGGAGAGGAGACGGGGGATCAGATCAGGCATACTGTCACAGTTACCCTCCCTGGGACAAAAAGGAACTATTTCAGTGAGGGGGTGGGCTAATAGCCCTGGGGAGAAGGAAGCCAAGAGACAGCCTGCAAACTGTAAGAAACCTAACTTGGCTGAGGGGATAGAGGGAGGGGAGAGGCAGAGAAACTTTCAGAAGCCTGCCTTACCTGTGGAGTGGGTGTAGCCCAGTGGATGAATACCTGCCTCAGGTCTACTAAGTACCTGGTTCAATTCCTGGTACTGCTTAAGAGCAGGGATCCAGAAAGTGATCCAGCAGGTTGTTAGGTATCCAGTTGACACCTTGTGACAGGGAACTTACAGATGAAGATTTTTTGTTTTTTTAGGATTTTTGATCTGTTATTTTATATTTCTTATTATTTTTTTAAAAAAAATTTATTTTATTTTATTTTTTTTTTATTCTTTATTTTATTCTCTAAAACCAGGTACCTCACCTATGGAGGGTAGGCTACAGGGTGAAGGACTGATGAACACTGGCACCCTGAGACAGTTCCTAGTAGCCTAAGAGGGAAAGCAGTTTTTGCTGGATTGCTTTTTATTTTTTGTATTTTCTCCTTCTTTGTTTCCTTTTTTTTCCTTTTCCTTCTTTTTTTCTCCTTAGTTTCTAATTTTTTAAAGATTTATTTTTATTTATTTTCCCTCCTCCTCATTGTTTGCCATCACTGTCTGCTCTCTGACTGTGTACTCACTGTGTCTGCTCATCATCTTTTTAGGAGGCACTGGGAACCAAACCCAGGACACTACAAAAGAGAGGCACTCAATCACCTGAGCCAACTCAGCTCCCTGGTTTGTTGTGTCTCTCATTGTCTTTCCTCTTTGTATCTCTTTTGTTGCATCATCTTGTTGCATCAACTCATCACGCCTGCCCACAGTGCCAGGTCACCTTCTCCAGGAGGTACTGGGGACCAAATCCAGGACCTCCCATGTAGTAGGTGGAAGCCCAATCACTTGAGCTGCATCCGCTTCCCTCCTTAGTTTCTTTATTCCTTTTTGTTCTTTCATTTTTCCCTCTTCCATTGCTTTTCTTTCATTCCGCCTACTCATGTTTGGCCTTAATTTTTTTTTTTCTCTTCTCTTCTCATGTTTCCAGTCTTTTATATTATTCTTTTTTCTAGTTTCATTTTTCTTCTTGTTTCATTTTTTTATTCCACCTTTTTTAAAATTCTTATACCTTTGTACTTTATATGATTTTGCAGTCTTACTACTCTTTTTTTTTTCTTGGTTATTGGATAGTTCCTTTTCTATCTCCTTTTTTATTATTACTATTATTCTTTTTCTCTTCTTCTATCTTTCTTTTTCTATGATCTTAACATTTTTTCAGGTAAACATGGACAATTACAGAGATATAGAATAAGTGGAACCAGTTATCAAAGAGGATCCTTAACAAAAAAATAAAAGAAAATAAAACCCTAGTGTAGAAAGAGAAGCTAACCATCTGAATAAGCCCATAAAGATAAAAAGATGTCTAGACAAGAGCAAAAAATTACAAGCCATAGTAAGAAAGAGGAAAATATGGCCCAGTCTAATGAAAAGCTAAGAGAGGAGGAGATGCAGAATGTGAAACACCTAATCAAGAATGTCCAAATAAATATCATGAATCAACTTAATGAAGTGAAGGAAGAGATAAAGGATATTAAGAAGAGACAGGGGGAACATACAGAAGAAATTGTAGACATACATAAAAAGATAACAGATCTGATCGTGATGAATGGTACAGTGCAAGAAATAAAAAATATGCTGGAAGGACATAACAGAAAATTTGACAGGCAGAGGAAAGAATTAGTGACATCGAAGAAATACATCTGAAATCACACAGATAGTAGAACAGATAGATAAAAAGAGAGAAAAAATGCAGCAGGGAATCAGGGAATTGAATGACAACAAGAAACGCATAAATACATGCATTATAGGTATCCCAGAGGGAGAAGAGAAGAGAAAGTGGGCAAAAGGAGTGTTGGAAGAAACAATTGCTGAAAATTTCCCAACTTTTTTGAGGGACATGGATGTATATGTACAGAAAGTGCAGCAACTCCAAAGAGTATAAATCCTAACAGGCCTATTCTAAGACATATACTAATCAAATTGACAAACATTCAAGACAAAGTGAGAATACTGAAAGCAGCAAGAGAAAAAAGATACATCACATACAAGGGAAACTTGATAAGATGAAGTGCTGATTTCTCATGTGAAACCATGGAGCCAAGAAGGCAGTGGTATGACATAGTTCAGGTGCTAAAAGAAAAACCTGTCAGCCAAGAATTCTGTATCCAACAAAGCTAGCTTTAAAAAATGAGGGAGAGTTCAAAATATTCACAGATAAACAGAAATTAAGAGAGTTTGTCAACAAGAAACCTGCCCTTCAAGAAATACTAAAGGAAATAACAAGAGAGAGAGAGGGTTGGAGGAGAGTGTAGAAAGGAAAATTACTAGTAAGAATAACTAAAAAGATAAAAAGAAATAAAAACAAAATATGACATATGCAAAACTGAACAAAAAAATGTATAATGTAAGTACTGCCTTAACAGTTATAACATTGAATGCTAATGGATTAAACTCTCCAATCAAAAGATACAGATTGGCTGAATGGATAAGGAAATATGACCCATCTATATACTGTCTACAAAAAACTCACCTTCAACCCAGGACTCGAAGAGGTTGCAAGTGAATGGTTGGAAAATGATTTTATATACAAACAATAAAAAAAGAGTGGGAGTAGCTATACTAATATCAGACAAAACAGACTTTAAATGCAAATCTATTGTAAGAGACAAAAAAAGACATTATATATTAATGAAAAGGGTAATCTATCAAGAAGAAGGAACAGTCATAAACATTTATGCACCTAACCAGGGTGCCCCAGAATACATGAGAAAAATATTGGAAAAACTAAGGGGAGAAATAGATGCCTCTACAATTATAGTGGGAGAGTTTAAGACACCATTATCACCATTAGACAGAACATCTAGAAAGAGGCATAATAAAGAAACAGAGACCTTGAATAATACATTAGAGGAGCTAGACCTAATAGACATATACAGAACATTATACCCAAACACAGCAGGATATACATTCTTCTTGAGAACACATGGATTATTTATCCATGATAGACGACATGCTAGGCCACAGAATAACTCTCAATGAATTCAGAAAGATTGACATTATAAAAAGTGATTTTTCAGACCACAATGGAATGAAGCTAGAAATTAATAAGGGGCAGAGAAACAGTATAGACACAAAGATATGGAAGTTAAACAACACACCCTTAGACAATAAGTAGGTCAAGGAGCAAATTGCAAAAGAAATCAGTAAATACCTTGAAATGAATGAAAATGAGAACACAACATATCATAACCTATGGCAGCAAAAACAGTGCTGAGAGGGAAATTTATAGCAATAAATGCCTGTATTAAAGAAGAAAGAGCTAAAATCAAAGACCTAACTATACACCTGGAGGAATAAGAAAAAGAATGACAAACTAATCCCAAAGCAAGCAGGAAGAAGGAAATAACAAAGATTAGAGCAGAACTAAATGAAATCGAGAATTTAAATCACTAGAAAATTTTAACAAAACCAAAAGCTGATTCTTTGAGAAGATTAATGAAATTGACAAATCCTTAGCTAGACTAACAAAGAAAAAAAAAAGAGAAGACATAAATACATAAAATAAAAAATGAGAGAGGGGATATCACCACTGATCCCACAGAAATAAAGAATATCATAAGAGGATACTTTGAAAAATTGTATGCCAAGAAGATGGATTACTTAGATGAAATGGACAAATTTCTAGAAACACACAAGCAATCTATGTTGATGAAAGAAGAAATTGGTGAACTCAACAGACCAATAACAGGTAACAAGATTGAATTTGTCACCAAAAACCTCCCTCTAAGAAAACCCCAGGACCAGATGACTTCACAGGTGAATCATTCTGGAAAGAACTAATACCAATCCTGCTTAAACTTTTCCAAAAAACAGAAGTAGAGAGAACATTCCCTAACTCATTCTATGACGTTAACATCACCCTTATACCAAAGCCACATAAAGACACCACAAGAAAAAAACCTACAGATCAATATCTCTAATGAATCTGGGTGCTAAAATTCTCAACAAAATACTTGTTAATCATATCCACCAACACATCAAATGAATTATACACCATGAACAAGTGGGTTTCATTCCTGGTATGCAAGGATGGGTCAACATAAGTAAATCGATATAATACACCATATTAACACATCGACAGAAAAAAAAAAAAAATCACATGATCATCTCTATTGATGCAGAAAAAACATTTGACAAATGCAGCACCCTTTCTTGAAAAAAAAAACACTTCAAGAAATAAGAATAGAAGGAAACTTCCTCAAAATGATAAAGAGTATCTATGAAAAATCCACAGCTAATATTATATTCAATGGTGAAATGCTAAGGGTTTTCCTTCTAAGATGTGGAACAAGACAAGGACGCCCACTGTCACTGCTTGTATTTAACATTGTGTTAGAAGTAATTGCTCAAGCACTGAGAGAAGAAAAGTAAATAAAAGGCATCCAAATTGGAAAGGAAAAAGCAAAAATCTCCGTATTTGCAGATGACATGATTCTATACATAGAAAGCCCTGAAAAATCTACAATAAAGCTTCTAGAAATGATAAACAAGTTCAGTAAAGTGGCAGGATATAAGAACATGCAAAAGTCAGTAGCATTTCTGTACACCAATAATGAGCAATCTGAGGAGGAAATCAAGAAAAAAGTTCCATTTACAATAGCTACTAAAAGAATCAAATATTTAAGAATAAACTTAACTAAAGATGTAAAGGACTTGTATACAGAATATTACACAACATTGTTAAAAGAAATCAAAGAAGACCTAAATAAATGGAAGAATATTTTATGTTCATGGATTGGGAGACTAAAATCATTAAGATATCTGTCCTAACCAAATTGATTTACATATTTTATGCAATCCCAATAAAACTTACAGCAGCATTTTTTCATGGAATTGGAAAATCTAATTATGAAATTTATTTGGAAGGGCAAGGGGCCCAAAATAGCCAAAAACATATTGAAAAATAAAAATGAAATTGGAGGAATACCACTACAAAGGACATTTTGTAAAATCCTGCTACAAAGTACAAAGTATGTTTGTAAAGCATAGTACAATGCTACAGTGGTCAAAACTGCATGATATTATCACAAGGATAGACAAACTGACCAATGGAACAGAATTGAGAGTTCTGACATAGATCCTTGCATATATGGTTTACTGATATTTGACAAGGCCACCAAGCCCACTCAACTTGGAAAGATGGCCTCTTCAACAAATGGTGCTTGGAGAACTGGATATCCATATCCAAAAGAATGAGAATCAGCAACTCACATCCTATACAAAAATTAACTCAAGATGGAATCAAAGATCTAAATATAAGAGCCAAGACCATAAAGCTCCTAGAAGATAATGTAGGAAAGCATCTATGAGATCTTGTAATAGGAAATGGTTTCATAAATTTTACACCCAAAGCACAAGCAATGAAAGAAAAAATAAATGGGATCTACTTAAAATTAAAAACTCTTGCACTTCAAAGGAGTTTGTCTATGAAATGAAAAGGTAGACTACTCAATGGTAGAAAATATTTGGTAACCATTTTTCTGATAAAAACCTAATATCCAGCATATATAAAGAAATTCTACATCTCAAAAATAAAAAGACAAACAACCCATTTAAAAAATGGGCAAGAAATTTGAATAGACAGTTTTCCAAAGGAGAAATACAAATGGCTAAAAAGCACTTGAAAAGATTCTCAACATCATTAGCTATTAGGAAAATGCAAATCAAAACTATAATGAGACAAAAAAAAAAACTAATGAGATATCATCTTTCACCTATTAGACTGGCAGGTATTAAAAAAAAAACAGAGAACTACAAGTGTTGGAGAGGATGTGGAGGAGAGAGAACACTCATCCACTGCTGGTGGGATTGTAGAATGGTACAGCCATTGTGGAAGACAGTTTGGTGGTTCCTCAGGAAGCTAACTATAGAACTGCCATATGATCCAGAAATCCCACTTCTGGGTATATACCCAGAAGAACTGAAGGCAGTGACACTAACAGATATATGCACACCAATGTTCATAGCAGCATTATTCACTATTGTCAAAAGTTGGAAGCAACCCAGGTGTCATCAACAGATGAATGGATAAGCAAATTGTGGTATAGACATAAAATGGAATATTACTCAGCTCTAAGAAGGAATGCAGTATTAACACATGGGACAACATGGATGAATCTTGAAGTTATATTGAGTGAAGTAAGCGAGTCACTGAAGGACAAATATTATGTGACCTCATTGATATGACTTAAGCAAATTGAGCAGACTCACAGAGCTAGAGTCTGGAAGATAGGTTATCAGAAGACAGAATGGGAGTAGAATGTGGTGAGCCAGTCCTCAATATGGGCAAGGTCTACGATAAGGTGGAAGGGTGTGGTTGGGCAGTGGATGGAGTGATGTTGGCACAGGGATGTGAGGAGGATCAATGGTGCTGGAATGTGAGGGGAA
>JAQZBX010040407.1:12409-22781 GCA_029593785.1 Cabassous unicinctus | reverse complement strand
ATCCAAAGAATTAGAGAGGCAAACTTTATAACACTCAATCCTTAGCAAAGTGTGCATGGCATAAATCTTTAAACCTCAAATTAGGATTTATAGACAACATTATTATCCCAATTTCCATTAAAAGAAAGACCAATTATACTTTATCAAATTTTCTACCAATTGTCATTCTATCAAAGCAGGAAAGCCTATGCCAGACCTGAGAAATTAGATGCCCATGAATAATGAGCAAAAGATGAGATAAGTAAAATGTAAGTCCTACAAGAAATCATCCTCTCACATGGGCCAGCTAGGACAAAGAAATTAATTCATATATTGATGTAGCAAATATTTAGTAAGAACCTATTATGTGCAAGGTATCAAGCAAAGAATTGTGGGAATTGCAAGATGAAACAGACATAAACCATTCCCTCAAGGAGTTCCAGTTTCAGTAAAGGAAAGTCTTAACAAAGATAAAAACACACACATAAATAACTCTAAGGTAGAAAAAGTTAAGTAACATGAAAGTCTCAGATAAAGTACTATAGGAATTCCAAGAATAGAGAAACATTGCCAGAGATTAAAGATAATAATTCTAGTATTGCCTGAAAGAGCACAAGTAAAAAGCATGGTCACAGAAGCCAGCAGCCATAAAACAATGCGGCTTGTCCAGACTTGAGTGTATACTACAAAAGAAATCATCCCTTTTACCTGGATCCCTCCTGGCCTCAATAAGAGTGGTTTTAAGAGAACTCTTGCTACAGCAAGGACTCTGGAAACAAATGAAACCAGGAAAGAAAGGCCTACTCAAGACCTTTCCCTCAGGTGGTGACCTTGGGCAACTTAACACTGAGTAGCATAAAACTGCCCATTTGAAAAAGGAAATAAGAAATATTTTGTCTTTTACATTAAGAGATAATAGACTTTAGTTCCCTTTCAAGAGGAGAATTGGCAATATGGTATTCAAAATGTGTGACAGTATGTGTGCGTGTGTGTGTGTACACATATGATTGATTTGTTATTTGAATTTGAAGATGACATAGTTTAGGGAGTTATTAGCCAAGTCTGAAAATATTCATTTAATCAACGAATACTTATTAAACACCTACTTTATATAAGACATTGTGCTAGATCCTGTGGAAAATATCAAGATTAAGTACTCAAAACTTTGCCCTCAATGATCCACTAATTGAACAGTGGATGATCACTTGGAAAACTGATTTGATGTGAAGCTATAATTTATTTGTAGAATTTTACGCTGTCTATGCTATAATACTTATTTGTAATTGAGCTTATTTTCAGATGTCCTTGTCCTAATTTGATATATATCCTATGTGTATACATATATCACATGCTTATAAATCTATATCATCTATATTACACATATGCATATATATACAGATATATATATGTATGCACATAAGTCTGATGAGCACTATGAACAAAACCATAAGCTCCCATTGAAAGGTTCTTAGATTTGATAAATAATAGAATTACAGAAAGGCTAGACAAATTTCCACTTTAGGCAGGCATTTGATTTGTTGCTTTTCACCCTATGCAATCTTCAGTCTTCCTGGGGTTATCTCAGTTATGCCCAAGGATTTAACTATTCCCTGCCATTGATGATTCTCATGGGTTTAGCTCCAGCCCAGAATATCTACTGAGCTTCTACCTGTCCTTAATAGGCACACTCTTTATAAGCACATCCCAGACTCAACTCGTCATGCCTCTCACCCCTGTTTCCACTCTATTTATTTATTTATTTGCTGCTTGTGCTCTCTGTGTCCATTTGCTTTGCATTTTTCTGTGTCTGCTTGTCTCCCTTTGTTGCATCATCTTGCTGTGCCAGCTCACCGCACCTCGTAGGCTGTCAGCTCACCATGTCGTGCGGGCCGGCTTGCCTTCACCAGGAGGCCCTGGGAATTGAACCCAGGGCCTCCCATATGGTAAACAGAAGTCCAACCAATTGAGCCACAGCTGCTTTCCTACTTCCACTCTTAAAGTCCTCATACATTCCTTGTGCCAATGATTGGCACTCTATTCAGAAAGTTAGGCATTTTACCCTCCTCCCATATCTAATTGGCTAAGTCTCTAAATATCTCTTAATTTCCCCCTAACTCTTAATCCTCATTGCCACTGCATTGGTTTCATGCTACTACCCTCTCTTGGTCTAGATCACTGCAATAGCCTATTAATTGGCCTCTTTGTTTCCTGCCAAGCCCCTATCCACAATATTCTCTGTCCTGCAGCCAGAAAGATCTTCCTAAATTACAAATATGATCATGCCATTCATCTGGTATGAATCCTTCAACATCTTGCTATGAATTCTTGGACATCCTGATTCCCTCAAGAGCCTCAAGGTAAAACACAAACTCCTTTGTCCGATCTTTAAGGCCCTTTCATTTCTTGTTTCTTCATCACCTTGGAATTTATGCTGTAGCCGACTGACCTACCTGTAATTCCCCAAACATGTCATGTTCTCCTGTGTCTTCATCTTTTTTCACCTGCTGCTCCTTTTATCTGAGATGAACTTCCCCTTATTTTTTCCCCCTCCTATTTTTATTCTACGTCAATGGTTGTTCAAGTGTACTTCCCAGAGCACTTTTGGCATAACCCAGAAACTTGTTAGAAATGCAAATTCTCAGTTCTGCTCCACACCTACTGAATCAGATTTCGGTGTGGGGTCTAGCAATCTGTGTTTTAACAAACCCTGTGGGTGCTTCCAGTGCATGCTGAAGTTTGAGAGTCCTGGACTAGAGAAAATTTACATTCAACAATTAGGACCAGTTCAGGACGTCTCTAGAGGAAGCCTTCCATGACTCCCCTTCCCCTGCCACTGGGTTAGGTGTCCTCCTCTTTGCTTCCATATCATGCTCTGCCATGGTATTTATCATTGTTTTGTCATTCATTTTTATGTATTTGCTAGTCACCCTTTTTAGGCTTTAAGTTCCCTAAGTGCAGAGACTGTGTTTTATTGTCCTCGAATCTACAATGTCTAGCATAGCACTTGGCATAAAGTAGGGGTCTAAAAATGTTTATGAATGAATGATTGAATGAGTGAAGAGGCACTCTTATCCATATGAATATACTAGATGCTTCATAATGTAGTTACCAGATATATGCAAGACTTGTGTACTTAGATAAGTTCAAACTCACTGAATATGTTTTTATTACAGATTACAAGTATGTTTTAGAATACTTCCCCAAATGAATGTCAAAATAAATATAAACTGTGTATATTTTAAGGACTGAAAGAGCAGGCTAATCATATTTTATGGTCAACTAACCTTTTTTTTAATTTTTAAAAATTTTTTAAATTTTTATTTATTTATTTATTTATTTTTTATTGTGGGTAAAAATCAAATTTTTCACAATACATACCAATATTTGTAAAATGATATATAAATACATATGCATATATGTGCATTTGTTTATATAAATGTTATTTGTTATATATATATATTTTTTTTAAAGGTGCTTAGATTACCTAAATATTACTCAGAAATTACAGGGATTCCCATGTTCCCCATCTCCCACACCTCCAACAACATCCCACACCACCATCCTTCATCCGTGTGACAGAACACCCGCAATGGATATACACATCCTGGGGCCTTGCCACCGAGCATAGACCACAGTCAACTAACCTTTGAGATATCCTAAGTTACACTGGGAAGACCTAATTTGCAAGCAGGCTACTCAAGACCCTAGAGATTAAGCAACTTGACAAGTCCGTGTAGAGGGTCACAGCCACAGTGTGTGAAAGGCACTGTCTTCATGGCTCCTGGCCCATTTCCCCCTCTAAGCTCAAAATAACACTGTATTAGCATTTGGCAAGAAATGAGTATGCATATTTTTCTTTACAGTTTAGAGAAAATTCTGATCCAAGTTCTTCCAGTCAGAATGATGAATTATAGACTTTATAATGCTGCTGAATTATGATTTCTTTAAATTATGGTTTATGGTGGAAATGCCGATACCAGCTATTCATTAAAAACTTTCTATTTCCCGCTTTATGTCTCTGCCATGCCCCAGACCCATAATTTCTGAAACTATAGCTGCTCTCTTTGTTGTGGCTCAAGGCTGATACACTACCTCAGAGCATAATTATGTGGGTGCTAACTAAACAGTGGGTGCAAAATAATTAATTTACAAAGTCTTATATGCTTGTGGCTCTGTCTCCACAAGGGGTTTTGGCATTATAGACCCCTAAACATAGGGTTACAGTGGAGTTGCTAATTCTCTGAATTACACTTCACGTGCTAAGTTAGCTGTCACCCTACTTCAAACCTTTCTGTGTCCCACAGTCCTTTCCACATAGCATATGGGGCCTTCTGTGATGCAGCCCAGCTGACCTCTGACTTCCTAATTGATCCCAATCTTATTGACCTACTTGCATGTTTCCAACAGTCCTATTCCCTCTCACCCCTGGGTCTTTGCACTTTTCATTTTAACTCTGGCAGTGTCTTTTGCCATCACCTCCACATTGCTTGCAACCTGTCCCCACAACTTTCACCTGGTTAATTTTGACTTATTTCTCTGGATTTAGCCTAGATGTCACCGTCTCTAGGAAGCTTTTCTAATGGAAAGGAAACTTCTAACAGGGCTTCTAAAATATGGAATAACATTCTGTCCAGCTAGGTGGACCTAAAGTGGCTGAACCCAATGGTGTTGGTTAAATGGACATAAGCCTGACATTTCCTCCAAGTACTCAAGAGAGACCCATGACTGAGTTACTGTAGAAAGGTCATCAGGAATGGGTGGAAGGTAGAGATGGATTCTACCTAACTTTCCTTCCTTTCTGGGAGTTTTAAGTTTTGAGAAATATTTTGACAGGGCTGGTACTGTTTTTCCCGAGAGTCTGCATTCTGGGCCAGGACTTTACTGGCTACTGAATCAGGACACTGCATCAAATCCCCTCACATGCCTCCTCCAAGCAGATGTCATAAACTTTCCATCAAACTCACAGTCATATGGAGAGATGCTCCCAGAGAGAGCCTAGGCGCCTCAGGCATCTGTGGTAAAATCGCAATGTTGAACCTGCGGCTTTCCAGACCTGTCTGGGCGTCTGCGGCACTGGACACCTGAAACGAAAACTCATACCAGTGGGACTCCCATCTTCAGCTGTGCAGGAGCAGGTTTGCACACATTCATTTTCTCCCCTATAAACCATCTGTCTGAATTTTATATGTTCCAGCATTACGATTTTTTACTCTGTTCCTCATATCTTAATATTCATTTTTTTACTGCTTATAAAAATGATACATAACTTTAGGCAATTCTGAAAGTACAGGGAAGTATAAATAAATAAAAATTATCTAGAATTTCACTGTTTAGAAATGATCATTACAAACATTTTGGTGCATTTCAGTTTAATCATTTTTCTATGCACATATATCAAACTTCATATACAATCTGTATTCTAATTTGTCACTTAATATTATGTTATTTGCTATATCTTTAAAAACTCTTGAAAACATCCTTACTGATGGTTATATAATGTCTCATTATGAGCATACACCATATATGATGTTTATTCCATTTCTTGAATCTTTACAGATATCTACACCTAGATTATAGATGACAAATACCTAGCACTTCAGCCTCATCACTGCAAGGCAAGGATAACAACATTAACAATTAGGGTAGTGCTCACAAAATTAACTTTTTCCTGTTTCAAACATGCTTTAAAACTGATTATTTCCTAGTGCAGTTCCTCCCTCCCCCTCAGGACTGAGCCCTTAAGATCTTCTCTCCATTGTTTGTTCCACCTTAGGCTTGTCACAAGAATTGCTAAGGCCTTCTGTGTGGCCATGAGTACTTGCATTAATTCTGTATGATAGGGGGCAGGGCTTGGCATATTCTGAGAAAAATGGCATGGACAGCAACCCTTTCTCTATGTCTCCTAAAGTTACATTCCAGAAACAAATTGTCTTCCCTGACTGTATCCTGATCACATCAGAGGCCTGGGGCTCAAGTTTCAAGGTAGCTCCATGTTTTAAAGGAGACATTTTATAGTGTCACTATAAATAATATTAGTAACAATGGCTATAATTCACTGAACATTGATTATGGGCTCAGCCTGTACTGGCAACTTTTCAAGGTTAACTTACTTGATACCCCCAAGGTAGATATTATTATCTCCATTTTAACAGATGAGGAAACTGAAGGTCAAGAACATTAAGCTAAGTGTCAAAGTCACAGAGCCAATAAGTGGCAGTATTTAATCAGGTCAGTTGGGTTCATGATCTTTCCACTGACCAGGATGACTTAATTTAGTAAATCTAGGAAATTAGGAAAGGGGGGAATATGTGTGCTCCTATCTCTTGAAGAAAAGGAAAGGAGCACTGGGCATATTACTGAGCAAGTGAATCAGTTCCAGCTTCCTTAGTAAGGATACTTGGGTGAAATAGGTCAGTCTTTCTCAAACCATATGCCCAAAGGCTTGTGCCAAAATGATCTGAGTGTATCAAAACCAAGACTTCTTCCCACACCAAAAATGACTATGAACGTGCATGCTTTTTTCTCACTACGCCATGCTCTATTTTTTAATGCCACTCGCAATACATAAATCCCAAGTCCTACACGCAAAGTAACAGATGGGATGCATTGATGGCCCATGACAGCACATCAACATTAAAATAGAATTAAATCATGCAACTCATTATATCGCATTTTCTGCTTTAAAGAAAAAAAAAAAAAACAGAAAGGAAGAAGGAAGAATCATTAGAATAGCATCCTTTACAGTTTAAAATCTTTTAGAGACACTAAAATGATAAATGGGAAAAGTTGCCAACCGTTTATTTATAAGCACATAGCTACAGCGTCTGTGTCATTTCAAATGGAAATATGAGGTAAGTCTATAAAGCAATGAGACTTTAAAAACAAATATGCAAAAATTTTTACATCCAGGAGAACAGCAGAGAGTTGTTTCATTCTTGCAATAAAGATGCTGCCATTTTTCAAAATACTCTTTTTGGAATGCCTTCAGAGATAGTTCACAACTCAAGTACGAAAGTTGGGCTCATTACTTTATAATTGCTGTCTGTTTATAACTAAAAATAATTACTCCCATTTTTCCAACCAGACATGACTCTGAATGACTTTTGGCTATTTCCAAAGCCTAATCCTACTTCCAAAGGATGGCACACTGTCACTATTGAGAATATTCTAAAGAATATCTCACAGGCATGAAGGAGATTCCAAGCAGGAGTTCAAAATGGGTGAAGACCCTCTGAAGGGAATCACTATCTAAGTAACAATGTTCAATTGGCTCTCTTAAACTCTATTGAGTTTGTTAACAAAAATGAGTAACTTTTGCTATTTTAGAGTTACCCACTTAGTAACCAACTTGCAAAAGCAATCAAATATCGTTTTGGGGAGGTGCTTAGAATCCCTTTCCAGGGAAATGCCTCCATGAGGACAATGTCCTTCATCCTGACCTCTATGAAGGCAAAGGCAGACCAGAGGAGTCTAGTTTTCTGAGGTGACGTCTTTTGATTAAGGTCTTTGCGTCCATTCTGACTCATTTGTTCAAGACTGCTGCAGTCCGCAGGTGCTGAAAATGAAAAGTTAACTTGGGCAAAGACATTCAATGTTGGCCCACTTACCAGACAGTCAATGTGCTCAGTGTAATTCCATTTTAACATTCCAAAGAAATAATTCCAAATTTATTCTCTGGAAAAAACCATCTTTTATACAATATAAATTAATCAGGCAATGAAGATGTGCATACCAGCCATCAGAAGCAGACTGGGTGATAATTTTAACAAGGTGAGTTATTGTGGTAGCTCACCCAGATGAATTCCTAGACAAAAGAGAAGTCTCAGGCTTTGCGGGGCTGTGACATGGCCTTGGCTACACACCAAGAGTGATTCTTAATATTTTCTCTGATGCTTTACCAAATTCTTCTCCATATCTGTGGTTAAGTGTTCTTTCTCATTCATATTCCTCATTCTTTTGTATTTCTGCTGAATTCTTCATTTCCAAATTGTCTGCTAGAGGTTCGTCTAATTTTATTGGTCTTTTCAAAGACCAATAATGAATTCAGGTTTTGAATTCATTAATTAACTCTAGCATTGTATAATTACTCTCGCCCTCTGTTTATCTCTATTAACTCCTTCCTTTTGTTTTCCTTGAGTTTATTTTTTGGTTCCCTAGCTTCTTGAATCCACTTATTTTCATGCTTTCCTGCTCAATAATAACAGCTTGAGACCAATTTTCTTCTGAGTCCAATTTTGGCCAAATCATTTAAGTTTTGATAAGTTATTTCTTTCCTCATCAATATTTCTTAATAGTTTGCCATTTTGATTTACTTTTAGACCTAATAATTATTTAGGATACTATTTTGAAAATTCCAAGTGATTTGAAATTTTTTTACTGTTTCATTATTAATTTCTAATTATATTTCATAATGGCCAAAAAATTGTCCAGCATCATTTCTTGTTCTTTATTTTACTGAGGGTTTCTATACGGTCCGTTGTTCAGCCAATTTTTGTAAATGATAACAATAAACCCTTATATGATGCTTAGTATGTGCTAGGCACTGTTCTAAGAGCTTTATATATATCTAAATATATATATATGAACTCATTAAATCCTCACAATAATTCTATTTTACAGATGAGGAAACTGAAGCACAAGGAGGTTAAGTAATTTGCCCAAAGACATGTATCTAGCAAATGGCAAAACATATCTGAAACCCACTGAGTTTGGCTGTGAAGTCCATGATCTTATCATAAGGTGAAGACAAAAAAAAATTTTTTTTGAACATGTTCATCATTATCTAACATAAACCTCTCTGCTGTGCAATGACTCTGCTTGTGGAGATATCTGCATTGACAGATCAAAAAAAAATCTCTCAGCACTTTTAATTAGATTTTTCTTCCCCCAAATGCAAGTTCCAGGCAATCACAGAAAGTTACCTGAGTTGTTTCAAATAAGGGTGAAGGTTTTCATCAGACCATTCAGGCTTGAGAGGTCAGGAAGCAGAGGTTACCTGAAAACGGAAGGAGTCACTCTGGGCTGGGGCTCCTGAGTGCCTGTACCAGACGATGCCTTCGTTGATGTCTTGCTGGGTGAAGGTGCTGGTGGGGGTTGCTGTCCTCCCGTCGGGCAGGTGCTGCCCTTCACCTGCAGGACTGTCTGCAGGCATATTAACCAGAAGGACCACCTCCCCTAGGAGAGCACAGGTCACACTGTGAGGATCTTGGGAAAAGTATGTCACAGCTCTTATTCTCCTTCCCCCAATCCTTCTTTTTTTGTTTATTTTTAAAAAGAAAAGAAATGATGTACTTCTTTATTTTAATGTCGTGAGGAGAAGACTTTCATGCAGAATCCTATAGATATCATTGAATCCACCTTTAACCACAGAATTCCCAACCACTCAGATTAAAAGAACTAAAAGTCATTCAATTGCAATTCATGTATGAAGTTACTGATTTATATCTATTAAAATTACCTAAGGATCCTCGAAGAGTAATGAACAATGTAAATAAATACTCAAAAATTTTTGACTAGGAAGTCTTATTGTAAACACAATGTAAAACTAGGAAAAGTTCAGAAAAAGTTATTCTTTGGAGAATTCTGTACAATGAAAATAATAGTTAGCATGTGAATGCTTATGGCAGGCACTGCATGAAGTTCTTTACATGGTGGTTCAAACTCAGCTCTACCACTTCCCAGCTGAGTGATCTGGGAAAGTTGCTTAAGCTCCATGAACCTCTACTACTCATTTGTAAAATGGGAATAACAGGACACACTTCATGGGTGGCTTACAAGGATGTTGGTCATCCTTATTGCTTATGCATGCTATTTAATCCATCTGAATGATGCTGTCATTATCTCCATTCTACAGATGAAGTTCTTTAGCTCAGAGAAGTTCAACACCTTGCCTAAGCTCACACAAGTAGGAGGGAGGAGCCAGGATTTGGCTCTGAGGTTCCCATTCTTAGTCAGGAAGCTCTGTGACCAGCTGCCATTATTTTGAGTAAATGTACCAATAGGTACCCCACTAAATGACTGTTCACATTTTCTCCTCCTTCATTCTTTAAACTTTATTAGAATTGAAACAAGGAAATCGAAATTTAAATACCAACACCACCAATCTGTTTCTAAGGCTTACTCGTCACCTGAAGCTACTATCTTCTGAAAGTGAGGTAGCAAATACCGAAGGTGTTACAGAAACAATTAAAATATCACAAGGAGAACACACCTTAAGTGATGACCAAACAGAAGAATAGATGAACTGCCGAAAGCAGAAGCCATATTACATGAAAATGCAACTAACATTTAATCTGAAAGAAGTCTTCCTTCCACTCAGATAGTGAGAGGAAAAGAAGTGTGTGTGTGTGTGTGTGTGTGTGTGTGTGTGTGTGTGTGTGTGTGTGTGTGTGTG
>JAQZBX010040407.1:0-12309 GCA_029593785.1 Cabassous unicinctus | reverse complement strand
ATTCTAACATTTATACATGCTAAATTCAAGTTAAAAATGAGTATAATATCCTACGTGGTGATGAAATACTGAAGAGAAAAACATCAGCATTCTTCTTTATATAATCATGTGCAAAACCAACTCATTTCAGTTTCCCTCTTGTATTAATTCTCATTTGTACCTAAGTCACAAATTCCATTACCCATCTCTCCCTGGTTCAACTTGTTCATAAGATGCTGTTAATAAACATGGTTTTCCAGGATGTGGACTGTTTATGAATATAAGTACAGTTTCAAAATACTCTGAAAGGAGATTTCCATAATGAAAATGTAGAGAGTAGAAGAATAGAAAATATTCAAATGCTAGTTTCCTAGCTATTCTGCTCTATAACTGAAAAGCTAAGCTGAATTTTCCAAACAAGTCCTAATGAAATATTTTTTCCGATAAAAGAGATCATTGTCATGCTATACAGATAAACAAGAATCATAAGATAGTGACTAATTTAACTAATTTTAACTCAATCTATAGTCAATGAGTACCTACTCGGTGCTAGTGATTGTACTAGGCCCTTCAGTGGTGGGGGATTCAAATGCAAGTAAGATGTTCCTATCACTGAAGATCAGGGTCTTCCAGGCTAGTGGGTTGGATAAGGAATGGAGTGGAGGGACTATTTGGAAACAATATTGGACAAATAAGTTGGAGCCAGACTGTGGAAGGTCTTTTGTGCCATGCTAAGGAGATGGAACGACCCCTCACTACACACCAAAGCAACTGAGAGTCACTGAGAGATTTTAAGTAGGTCAATGGCGTGAACCAGTTTAAGATACAGAACTTGTTGATCAAAAGATAGAGTCCCGTTAAACAGACTGGACATTATTCTGTAAAAACTTTAACATTTATGTAGACAGTTTAATTAATTATGAGGCTACTGCAAAGTCCAGATAAGAGGCGGGAATCTGAAGTAAGGCACAGAAGTAGGATTGGAAAGAAGTGAACATAAACAAGAGTCACTGAAGAAGTGGATTCAACACAACCTGACAATGTGGTTGTGGGGAGGAACAAGAGGAAGGAATCAGAGAGATCACCTAATAGGTTGAGTGACTTATAGAAAAGTGAGGCCATTGGTGGACGAAAGTCCTAAGGATGGGCAGGCTGGAGGGAAGATGAAGAGATCAGAACTAGGCATGTTAAACACAAGGTGCCTTTGTGACAAGCTCTTGAGTAGACAGAAGAATGACCAATATTTGGTGGGATTCATTCCAGAGAGGTGAGCACTAAGTTTCTGTGTAGCATCTCACTTCTGCTTTTATCATATTATGACAAATATAAGGAGATGATACTTTAAATAGATTAAAATCCAGGTTAAAAAACTAGAAAATAGTCTCAATTTGGGACTTCCTTTATACTGAAGTCTTTTTTCTTAACCAAGAATTGTGAAAGATAACTTGAAAGGTATTAAGAATTGAAATCTCATTTGAATCTCCATGGATTATTTTGCAGTTGAGATAATCTGTATTAAATCTTTCTTATACTATGCTAAATAATTTAGAGTTGGCAGTGTGTTGGATTAAGCCAGATTCTTCCTTAAATGATACTCAAGGTACTTCATTAAAATTATCTCATTAAGTTTATTATGAAACCTGTGAAATAGCTAAGGGTACAAGTATCAATCAACTTGTCTAAACCTACATTTTAGAACTATCTTGAGTCTGCAAGTGGTTGAATTCAGGTCCTTTATGCGTGTACTATACAAGCAATTTACATTTGGTTCCATTCCAAGGTTAGTTCTTCATACAAAGCCAGAAGCCCAACTCGAACATTCTAAAATGATGAGGGAATGTATAATAGCTGGGGTGGCAATGAAGTAAGGTCTCCACAAATTCACATTATTGGGATAGATGGACATAAGTAGATTTGTATTAAATGGTCTTCTAGTTCCCACCACCTTTTTCACCCTTGAATGGTTTCTAAGGGTAATGTGATTTGGTTACTACCAGTAGGGAGTTCCAGACACCTAGAAAGAGGATTATGTTCATAGGAGAATTACAGCAGAAAAGGGTCATAATCAAATCTGCATGGCATTTATCAGGCTGAAATGGGAGACTTTCATCTGCTTAAAAACCATTTAATTCAGGATTGTTATGTTTAATACTTAATAAGTATTGGGCTGTCTCTAGGAAATTTGGAGACTTAATTCTTTGGCTTTTAACTATCAAGATAAAGGTAGAAAATTACACACATCAAAAGAGTCATAAATTTTTAGAACTGACAAGGACTTAAAAGACTTAAAATTTATCTAGATTAAAATCAGTGGGTGAAAGCAAGATGAGAAACGGGATATTTATTAATTACAAATGGAAAAAGAATAATTTTTCCGTGGCAAAATCTGGCAGACATCACTTTAACAAAGAGGTCAAAGTTAACACCACCAGTAATAAGACACAGTGACATGATCTACCTCCTGATATGATAACACTGCAAAACGGCACATTACTTCTGTGTACTCTAAGAATGAGAAATCATCAGACAAATCCAAATTGAGGGCTTTTCTACAAATACTTGACAAGTACTCTTCAAAAGTGTCAACGTAATGAAAGAAAAATAAAGACTGAGTAACTGCCACAGAATGGCAGAGAGTAAGGTGACTCAACAATGAAATGTAACTAGTGATCCTGGATTGGATCAGAAAAAGGACATTAGTGGGGCAAGATTGTCAAAATTTGAATAAGGTCTATAGAGCAGTCAAAGGTACATTGTATCATTAATTTCCTGGTTTCAATCATTGTCTATGGTTATGTAAGATGTTAACAACAGGGGAAGCTGGGTGAAGAGTATTCAGGAACAATTTGTACTATTTTTGCAACTTTTTAGTAAGTTTAAAATTAAAATTAAAAATTAAAAAAATGTTTTTAAAGATTAAAAATTTTAAATGATCTAGCTTAACCTCTCAAAGAAATTTATGGCCCAAGAGAGTGCACTTGTCTTACTTAAGGTTATACAGTTATCAGAAATGACACCACATAGATAGACTGATGTTTAGAATATCAGTTCTTGATTAGATGATGCTTTTCAATGTCTTTGTAGTTATCAGACATGGAAGTATTTTTATATTGTACGAAAGTAATTTTTTTCCTCACTACAGAAAACATAAAAATTCAAAAAATCAGATGGATGGTCAGGGGATTATTAGTATTACCCCTCTGCTATTTAACCTGCCAAGTGTGTGTTTACTTTTGATGATTATAATTTTCACTTTAAGATGATCTATTTAGTTCTTTTTAAAATCTACCTGTTCCTTTATTTTTCATAGCATTTTGTTCTTCCCTTATCATTTTGATTCCTTCTTTTGTCTTTACTCATTTTAAACGTGCTTCTTTCATAGTTTCCCTAAGATTGTTCCTTTATGTAAAGTTCTTGGGGGTGGTTAAGCTGATAAGGTACTGTGGATTGTTTCCTTATTTTTCCATAATTTTAAATTCTAAGATAATCTTCAGTGGGGCTTTATGTGAGCATCTTATATAGTCAGATTGGAGGGTGGACCTTCTACAGCAGATTCTATTGGTTTCTTCCAGGAACCCTAAGGGTATCTTTGGCCTGAGAGTCATTAATGTCTCAGTTTTGGGTCTCTCAGACCATGCATAAAATGTAATTTCAACCCAATATCTGCAGGACAAACAAGCCTGTAGTTCTGAATTCTCAGCAAAGACTTTTTTCCTCTACACTGAGCCCCAAGATGGGGAGGTTTCTTTGTTATCTTGCTGTTCCAGTTAACTTCTTGTTCGCTATTTTGGCCCTCAAATTGGAGGTATGTCCTTCCTGAGTCCTGGCTTTATGAAGGATCTTTCTTCCGATTCCACATCTCCTCTCTCACAGATATTGAATCTGAGTCCCTGTATTATTGAGACACATATAACTCCTTTCAGGGAAGCCATGACATCAGCTTATGTACATACTGGCTTTCACTTCCTTCTTTGTTTCTAGCACCTGAGGATTTTCCTCTATTCTTGGAAGGTCACCTATGAATGTCTTATATTTTGCTACACTTTATCCAGGATTTCTAGGCGATCATGAAGGGAAAAATTTCAGGTTATCTTAGTCTGCTATCTTTTTTGGAAGTAGAAGTTATAATGAGGTTCTTAAAACAGGTTTTAATGTAATGTTTCAAAACAAAAGTATCATAAATAAGAAGTCTGGTGATGTTCTGAGATGGACACAGTGTGGTGTCTGAGAGCCTCAGCTTTGGAATTAAACTGACATATATTAGCTAGGTGATTTTAATAAACTACTTCGCCTCAGTTTTCTTATCTGTAAAATGAAGTTGGTTTGAAACTTAAATTTTAGGTTTTATATATAATATGCTTGTAGAATTCAGCACACTGCCCCAGTCTGTAACATGTATATAGTGTTATAGCTATGATGCTTATTCTGTTTTTAAGGGATGTGTAAGGTATTAGAAAGTTCTTTGGAATCACAACCTTGCTGTGCGGCATTATACAAAAGCTGTAATAGTCCAAGACTGTAGAAGGCAATGATGAAATCATGCAAAAGGGAAAAGAGTTACCAAATTGGGGGTGGTCTTGTGTAATTTTGTAGATGATTTCTGAGGCGCTGGTTCCTGGAGCTTCAGCCTGTAAGATTCTGTTGGTGATCTGTAGCATACCCCCTTCTGGAACCCACACCATTGAATTAGCCACAAGCCGAAGACCTCCACCATTCTAGAATAAAGAAAGGAGGCAGAATTAGGTCCAAGGCAAAATAAGAAAACACCAGTACTTAGAAACATAAGTTATCAGGTCCTATGTTGCTAAAGAAAATCTATTAAGAGAGATTCATAGCTTTAGAAGACTATGTATGTGTATTACAGCAGATACATATGCATGTATGTATATATCCTTATTTTTCTTTAAATTTATCATACCCAAATAACTTATTTCATTCAAGAAAACTAAGTCTTTCCATTTCTTTCTTTCATTTGTTCATCTACCTGTCCTTCCAATGTGCTCATCCACCCACATTCAAGAAATATCCATCACACATCTATTATATGCCAGCTCTTTTGCTAGAGATCTGGGATATAAGGATGGTTGAAATAAGATTTCAGCTTCAGAACTTATAGGCACATAAATAATTAGCATCACAAGTGATGCTCTATTAGAATCTTGAGCAAGGTGCTTTGGGAGATTTCCTCTCTGGAGGAAGAAAGGCTCAGGAAGGCTTTCCTGAGGAAATATCACTTAATTCATATTCTTGAATGACAAAAAAATGCATTTTCTAGGTAGAAAAGGGATGGATACTTAATAAAATGTCCAAGTGTCTGGTGCAAGTTGAACATAGCTGGAGGAAGCAGTGAGGAAAAAGTGACCATCTCTTAAGGGAAGTTAGTAGAAGGTAGAAGCCATGCTAAAAAAATTTTTTTTTCAATTTGTCTTACAGGTATAGTAAAGACAACATGAGTTATCAGTGAAGGGAATGAGATGATCAGATCTGGGTTTTAGAAAGACAGACTCCAGTGGCAAGAGACAGAGGTGACGAGACTGGGTGAACCTGGAACTGTAGAAATCACTTAAGTTCTTGCAATGGCATAGGTGAGAGATGATGAGGGCCTATGAGAAAGTAATTGTGGTGGGAATGGAGAGTTAGAAACAGATTCCAGAATCACTACACAGGCAGGATTGACAGGTCTTGGAGGTCGATTGAATGTGAACCTTTAGAAATAACATTTGGGAGTAGCTGGCTGGATAGAAATCACCTGTTTAGCACTCCTGAGAAGGCAACCATTTTAAATGCTAAAGCCAATGTCATTAAAAGCAATGCCATTCCTGATTTGCAAGATGCACATCCTCTTTCAAAGCCTCATAATTGACATTTTTCACAGAATGAGATCAGTGAGGCCACCAGTGTTCAGATTTCAGTTTCTTTTCATACTTTTAAAAATCAGTAAATCTGATGTTTTAAAAATAGAGCACTTCATGAAGAATGGTTTTCTAAAGTATTGTTATTACTTTCAAATATGCCAATAAACAGAAGAAAGCAAGCAACACTCCCAGGAGGAGAATATTCCAAACAGAAGACAACAAATTTTCCTTTGTAGTCACATGGCACTAGTGCATTTGCCCGTCCCAGGAGGAAATCATGGCTATTTTCATCAAACATACCAAGAAATCGAGTCAAATAGTACCTAGGAGAACAGTAGCAAAATCACTTTTTATGCTGTTTGGTGCTCAGGGGCAAAATCCTAGAGAATTTTCTTTCTCAACTGGTATAGCATATTATTTGAAAACACATCAAAAGTGTGTCAGACAACATGGATGAACCTGGAAGACATCACGTTGAGTGAAATAACCCAGACACAAAGGACAAATATTGACAAACACAAATGAATTATATATTTGAATGTGGTTAAGGGGGCAAGGGGGTGGAATTTTAGGCTGTATATACGTCAGTAAAATAAATTTTTTAAAAAGTGTGTCAGAAAATGTGCATATTACCTACCAGAATTCTGGGGGAAAAGAAGGCCCTATTAACTCCAACAGAGTTTTATATAACATGATACATTAGGGTCCAGTTTCTTAATTGCTAGAAATCTTTCCAATAGCAGTAGTTTAGTCAACTTTGCTTATGGTTATGGAGAACAGTCATACATCAACCATGCTATTGGACTGAAGAGGCAATGCAGATTTTCATATTCCAGGAAAGTAAGCACTGGGACATAAAGGCAGTTTCCAGACAGTTCTCCTCCTACATCCCTAATTTGCCTATACTTTATCAATAATTTTCCTCTGTCATTCCCATGTGGATATAACTTTTTACAAGACAGTACTCCTTGCTACTAAAAATGTTCAGGGATCACCAGTGCCTGGAAGCTTATTAGACTTTCAGAATTTCAGGCATCTCCCCAGAACTTCTGAATCAGAATCTGCATTTTAACAAGATCCCCGGGTGATATAGAGGCACTAAATGTGAAAAACACAACCTACGTTAGAGATCAAGCTGGTCCTAGTGGGGGTTCCTGTGAACGTGCACAGGCGGGCCTTTTAGACTATGGTTATAACAAGATAATTGATATGCCTCTGTTTCTGAATTATTTGTTTACAGTACTTAAGAAGAAACACAAAATACCTTCTAAGGAAAAGAAGAATCATTCTTCCCACTTACTGTAATGAGGATGGCTTTTTCTATTGTTTTCTTTCGGGAGAGGGTCCAGGAATGATTCAAGAATGGATGGATAGAAGGCTGTAAACCATCTCTTCTACAGTTAAAGTCGTTCAAAAAGGCCAAATAAATTGTAACCTAATTTTCCCAATGGTTCTGACATTTGGGAATTTCTTTAACTCCTTGCAATTTTGTTGTTGTTGTTGTTTTTGAGAGGCAGTTAGGGCTGCAAAGTGGTGCATATATCCCTGTAAGCACAGGAATTTTGCCATAATAAAAGCTGAATAATCTCCTTCCCAGAGATGTTTTTACATATCCTCCAGAGGACTCCATTAGCAGGCAATGAAATCCCAACAAGTGAAACTGGGAGCATGATTAAAACAGCGCTTTAAATTAAATAGTTCTTCTAATCCATTTCACAGCAGAATAAGCATTCAGAAATGTTGGTAATAAAGTTTAGCCATAATATATCACAAGTAAAAATATTAATGTTGTGTAAGCCAGAAATAAAGGATAACTTTCCCTCCATTGGAGGAAAACTCCCACAAACAAAAGAAAACTTTCCCTTAAAATTAAAGGTTGAGCCACAATGGTGAAATTTTAGCTCAAGTAATGGTATCTTCCCATCCCAGGGCATAATATATGAGACAAAAAATCTTAATCTTCACTAAATAGAAAATGACTATAGTTGAATGTAATAGCATCCCTCACATCGTTACTTATTTTGTGAAAATAGACTTTAATTTGCAAGGGCTCATTTATATCATAGCTTTAAAATTATAATCTTGCAGGACAACTGTGGATTTTAGGGAAGAATCACAGAGGGTAGTGGATATAACGTGAATTTAGATGCTATTTACCAGGAGGAAGAAAGAGGGACAGATAATTGAACCAGTTTTGTGTTTGTCAGTGTGGAAGTTTGTCCCTTCAGGTAAAGAATATAGAGCCTTCTCTCTATGTAGATTTCAACTGCTTTTGTACATGTTTTAAGTCAACATTTTCTGAGTGCATTCTCTGAGCAATGCTCCTTATGAGCACAGGACATGAGACATTAGACATTATGAGGTGCTAAACTGAACACATTAAACAAGTCAAAAGAAAGTGAAATTCTGACACATGGCAAGGATTTATTTATTTATGAAGCAATCAGACTCATATAGAAAAATAAACATTTTTGTCCCATTGATACCAATAATTTTCATAAACATGACTATCATCAAACTAACAATTGTGCCCCTGCGAGAAAATCAATGGGAGGTTAGATTTTAGTGAAATTAAAGGAAAACCCAACAGAGCTTTTAGCTGCACACAGGTCTTACCAAGGTCACACAGCGAGAGAGGACTCTCAGCAATAGAATTTTCCATCCAGTTCATAGCGTGACACTTGGGGGCTTTTCAACATTAAAGGATTACCCAGCTGCAGAAAATAACTGCTCAAGCAACAACAAATGAGGTCAGAAAGATCATCAGATTTATTGGCAAAGTACAAAAAAGGGCATGATTTCCACAGGCACCTTAATTAATGAAAAGGAAGGTAATTCCACAAAAGCCCAGCAGTAGAGAGAAACCCACCAATAAGAATGACTTTTCCCAGCCCACATTTTAGCCCTTATTAGTTACTGAATCGCTATACAATCATCTCTCTTGCAGGTTTGGGTTTGGTAATCCACCCAGTTAATGAAAGCCTGTTCAGCAAAGCATTCTTTATCACTTTTTAATCTTTTTTATTTATTTTGCTTCCTCTCCCAAAAGAACATGTTTTAACATCAGGCCTGGTTCAATTTTCTCCTTAGTGGCCAAGTATAAGCCTGGAGGGTGGTGGTAAAGTTTATTTACTTCCAGGCCAAGGATAAAAACACAAGTTTAAGACAAGTGGATATAGAATATGAAAAGCAAGGGAGGAACTGACAACTCCTCCACTCAGTTTCAAACGGGCCATGCCATCAGCAGGGGCACTCTGAGTGCTTCTCATCTGACACAAGAGATGGATTCGAAGGCAGGAACACAGGCAGCAGCCTCACCCAACTCATTACAGTCATGTTTACCCATCCACCCATCTATCCACCAATCCATCCATCCACCCATCCACCCATCCATCCATCCATCCATCCATCCGTCCACCACCCATCCACCCATCCATCCAATATAAATGCATTAAACTTCTACAATGTGCCTGACTCAGAAGACTATGACTGAAATAGTCTCTGCTCTCACAAAGCTTCCATTTCTATCCCTCCCTCCCTTCTTATTCATCTTGCCAGGTTAAGTTTTCTATTGAACAATAGCAGGATTAATTTGTGCATACATTCACTGAGAATTAGACCAAAAACCCTAGACCATTCCATTTAAACCACCAGCTAGACATTAGTTAGCAATCAACCTCACTCTAAATTTAATCCACAGGTAACTTCAGAGTAAGGACTTGTAAGTCCCATTTTCAGAAATGGCTATTAAAACAAAATCCATCATGTCTGACTGCACATCTATTGGAAGCTGTAACAGTTGGCACCATTTTGTCTTCCTGGCCCCAGTAGATTTAGTGTTATAAATAGCCTCACTTAAGCTGTGGTGACTCCAAGGGAAGATTCCAGGAGGTTTAGGGCCCAGCCTGCTTTGGAGAGGACACTGAGCAAAATCACTAAATTACTCTCTCTGCATTCCATCCATTAAAGGATAATAATATATATGACCAAAACACTGAATGGGCTAGAATGAAAAGAGCCTCATGGTTAAATGTGAGGAGCCAGATGCCCTTGAATTCAAATCCCAGCTGCAGCACTGAATACCGTTGTGAAAATGAATGTTTTTAAAACTCTCTGTGCTTCAGGTTCCTTTTTTGGAAAACTAGAGATAATAATTATACAATCATTATAAAATGACAGTAAAGATCAAATGGGATGATTCACTTCAAGCATCAGTGCTCAATAGATGTTAAAAGCAAACAAACCAACATGAACAAAACAAACAAAAATTCTTCCATCCACTTCCTTTAGAAGAAATAAGATCATACAGCCTCGATTCTAACCTTCTTGGCCAAGATATTGTAAAGATCAGTAGAATTGATATAAGGAAAAATACTTTCAAATCCTAAAAGGAAAAAGAGCATGTCTTTGTGGATTTTATCAATATTACAAATTTACTATCAGCACATCCTGATGGGTGTTGGGGCTCTGGTCATTGCTTTTATTATTCCAATTCTCATGGGCTTAGCAGCCGGTTACAGCTCATCTAATGGAGATATAAGGACAGACCACAGGAGATGGACAGCTCCTGTGGAGGAGGAAGGAGATGGACAGCTCCTGTGGAGGAGGAAGGAGAAGGGGCAATATAAACCCTTTTCAAGAATCAAAGGCAGGCACAGTAAATACCAATATTACTCAAGCAAAGATTCCCAAGTTCCGTGCCTTTTTTGTGAATTAAAATTCTATTTTTTGTGTTTGTTTTGGTGTTGGTAGTCAAAGCAGTTAAAATCCTAGAAATGTCCCTTCAGCCATGGGCCATACCACACAAAATTACAGCGCAACACACTGAACCAAGATCCAAAAATGGGAGATTAAAACCGCAATAGGAAAGCCTGCTGTTAGGGTTGTGCTGAAATCCTGTAACTACCTTTGGAAAAAAACCAAGTAGGAAATAAAGAAAACTTTCCGTGTTTGTCTAGACTTCATCTCTTCAGAACTAAACTTTATCTCCCGGGGCAATTGCAGTGGCTGATAATTAGGATTAGCTAGAAGGTGGCTACCTGCCAACTCTACCTCACAATCGGCCTTCACTTACTCCCCATCTATCTCATTCCACCATCACTGTTTTCTGCAGCTGAAAATAATGAGACGAGAGACTGAGAAACTAACTAGCAGACCACCTTCAGCTGTGCACCTTCAGGATGATCAATAGCAAATTTTGAGTGATCACTGATGGGGAAGTGACAAGTGATCTAAACTGTCCTCAGCAAATCAATGTCTGTAACTAATCATTAGTGACACTTCAGTAGATACTGATATTTGGAATGAAAAGTTAAGAGAAAAAAGACCTAAGTTTCCCAATCTACCAGCCCAGGAAAAAGCGACTCTCGCTGCAACTGAGAAAAGGCCTTCTAGGGAAATATCATCAGGTAATAAATGGTTTTGTAAGTGCTCTTCAATAGATCTGTCTGGTCTAGGATGGGTCAGCCCCGATTTCCTGAAGTGCAGTCCCCGTTCCGGTGGTAGTATCCAAGAACATTTGTGTAGCACACGGATGAGTTTTAGAAAATGGTTATGAATGAATTTTAATATTTTAGAAAAAAGTCAAATTTTACATTAAATCCATGAGATCATAAGTAGTATTTATTAGTATAAGGCCACTATAAAAAGCCAGTTGATTTAAAGAAAAATATCAAGTAAACAATTAGCAAAAATGTATGATGGTAGTATGTGGATGACTCAGGCTGGAAAATACTGCTCTGTATTGGGCTCCCACCTCCTAGGCCAAGGATTCCTATGATTACCAAAAGAAAGTTCCATTACCCTACTCAGTTTGGCTCACAGAATGACTGAATTCTTCCTTTTTGATGCACTAAGATTACCTGCCTATGAGCACCACATTTCATGAACTGTTATAGAAGGGCAGACAAGAACAGGGATACATCTAATTCTTATGATCATACTTAGGCAGGAGATAAAAGCATCAGTGGATAATGGTGCTCTTTTTATGGTAGGTAGACAACAAAAAGATTACAAAGTTTCCCATTTTGTAGAGAACATGAGGACAGGTCTTGCAGATCAACGGTCCCTCTGATGAAACCCTATAATGCCCTGAGGTGAGGTAAGGTATTAATCTTGCAATTTCTTCAGCACCTATGTAATAGGATTTCATAAATGTTTGAATAACTATACATATTTTAAGTTTTTGAGTATTGCAAAATGATATCCAGCACCAACTTTTTAGGATTAATACTTCCATAACTTGTTGAGCTGCCTTTTTCTGTTATTATTCTTTTTTGAACTTAAAATAAAGTTATCTAAAAAAACATCCAGCACCAAATTTCAGATCTAGGTGCAAGGAAACTGTTGCTCTAGGAATGACACCTACCTTGGGCATAGTCTTCATGTGGAACAGGATATTTTGGAAGGAGTGTCCATCATTGGCCTGCAAGACTGTGACATCAGATGTGCTATCTGAGCCATCGTGAGCATAGTG
>JAQZBX010040406.1:0-22683 GCA_029593785.1 Cabassous unicinctus | reverse complement strand
TCCTGGTATGCAAGGCTGGTTCAACATAAGAAAATCAATCAATGTAATACACCCCATTAACAAATTGAAGGAAAAAAACCACATGATCATCTCAATAGATGCAGAAAAGGCATTCGACAAAATCCAGCATCCTTTTTTGATAAAAACACTTCAAAAGATAGGAATAGAAGGAAAATTCCTCAATGTGATAAAAGGCATATATGAAAAACCCACAGCCAACATCATACTCAATGGAGAAAGGTTGAAAGCTTTCCCTCTAAGATCGGGAACAAGACAAGGATGCCCACTGACATCATTGTTATTCAATACTGTACTAGAAGTTCTAGCTAGAGCAATTAGATAAGAAAAAAAAAGTAAAGGCATCCAAATAGGAAAAAAGGAAGTAAAACTCTCACTGTTTGCAGGTGACATGATCCTGTACTTAGAAAATCCTGAAGTATCCACGACAAAGCTACTTGAACTAATAAATGAGTTCAGCAAAGTGGTAGGATACAAGATCAACACGCAAAAATCAGTAATGTTTTTGTACACTAGTACTGAACAACCTGAGGAGGAAATCAGGGGAAAATTTCCATTTCAATAGCAACAAAAAGACTCAAATACCTAGGAGTTAATTTAACCAAAGAAGTACAGGACCTATATGCAGAAAACTACAAAACAATGTTAAAAGAAATTTAAAAAGACCTAAACAAATGGAAATTCATTCTGTGTTCAAGGATTGTAAGAATAAACTTCGTGAAGATGTCAATCTTGCCCAAATTGATTTATAGTCAATGCAATACCAATCAAAATCCCAACAGCTTACTTTACAGAAATAGAGAAGGCAATTACCAAATTCATCTGAAAGGGTAAGTGCACCCGAATAGCCAAAAGCATTCTACAAGAGAAGAGCAATGTGGGAGGAATTTCACTGCCTGACCTTGAAACATATTACAAAGCTACAGTGGTCAAAACAGCATGGTACTGGCATAAAGATAGACACATCGATCAGTGGAATCGAATTGAGAACCCAGAAATAAACTCTCACGTTTATAGTTAACTGGTTTTTGACAAACCTACCAAGCCCACGCTAATGGGAAAAAACAGTCTCTTCAACAAATGGTGTTGGGAGAACTGGATATCTATAACCAAAAGAATGAAAGAGGACCCCTATCTCACCCCCTATACAAGAATCAACTCAAAATGGATCAAAGATCTAAATATAAAAGCCAGGGAAACATCTTTAGGACCTTGTAGTAGGTGGTGGTTTCTTGGACCTTACACCCAAAGCATGTGCAACAAAAGAAAAAACAGATAAATGGGATCTCCTCAAAATTAAACACTTTTGCACCTCACAGGACGTTGTCAAAATGGTGAAAGGCAGCCAACTCAATGGGAAAAAATATTTGGAAATCACATATCTGATAAGAGTTTAATATCCAGGATATATAAAGAGATGTTACAACTCAACAATAAAAAGACAAACGACCAAATTAAAAAATGGGGAAAAGACTCAAATAGACATTTCTCCAAAGAAGAAATACAAATGGCAAAAAAATTTCATGCTGAACATGAAGAAATGCTCAGCATCACTCATGATTAGGGAAATGCAAATCAAAACTACAATGAGATATCATTTCACACCTATCAGAATGGCCACTATTAAAAAGACAGAGAACTACAAGTGTTGGAGAGGATGTGGAGAGATAGTAACACTTCTTCACTGCTGGTGGGAATGTAGAATGGTACAACCACTGTGGAGGACTGTTTGGCAGTTCCTAAAGAAGTTGAATATAGACTTGCCACGTGACCCGGCAATACCACTACTAGGCATATACCCAGAAGAACTGAGAGCAGTGACACGAACAGACATCTGCACACCGATGTTCATAACAACATTATTCACCACTGCCAAAAGTTGGAAACAACGCAAGTGTCCATCAACAGACGAATGGATAAACAAACTGTGGTCTATTCACACGATGGAATATTATGCAGCTGTAAGAAGAAATGAAGTCGTAAAGCATATGACAACATGGATGAACCTGGAGGACATTATGTTGAACGAAGCAAGCCAGACACAAAAGGACAAATACTGTATGAATGCATTACTCTGAATCAAATATATTGTGTAACATATTGTTTGATTCAAAAAATTTTTTATATGTATCCATTACATTTAATTGAGAAATGTAAAAAATATATATATATATATGTGCATCTATAAAAGTTCTACTTAAGATCTTTTGCCCTCTTTAAAATACTTTTGATTTTTTTGTCTTCTTAGTAAGAGTTGTATAAGCTCTTTAATATATATCTTGACTATGAAAAAAAAATTCAGAATTTTTGTAATTTGCTTTGAACTGTCCTATTTTTCTTTAAAACTACAAACCTCATCTTTCTTAACTCTTCCCTCTTTCACTATCTGCTAGATACCATATTTACTATAAACATGTCCACAAAAGTGCCTACCACCCACTTCCCAGTACAGCTCATCTCAACCAAGTGGTAGGAGAACCTTCTCTGTGCTTTGACCCAAAATGTAATTTCTACGGGCACAGAAAGCATGGAATCTCTGCAGGCTAGTTCTGATTCATCAACAAAAATAGAATTAGTCACATTTCTCAAATTAACTTACATCCCCCACCTGTAGTGACTAGTCTTACTTAGGGACTCTAAGCAAAATAGTCTCCTAAAAAACAGAAGATATAAAGATGTAGAATGGGACCAAGAGTAATTCTACTCTTTCCCTCTGATAAAAATGCATTTAACTTGGGATGTCATATTTTTTGAGAAGTGACACACTCATTTAAAAGATGTAAATGTTAGCTTAAGGAAAAAAAGAACTAGAAAATGTAAATCATGAATACAAATATAGGGAAGCAAATAATCTATATGCATGTATAGAAATAAAGTTAGTCAGAATCATGTTTCAGGGTAGAGATCTGGACAAGCCCTCTCATTTTAGAAATAAGGTAAAAGAGGTCCAAATTGGAAATGCATCAGATAAGAATGCAGTTCTTCAAATTACAGCCCTCTTTTACTTACATAAGTCAGTAAAGAGATTTTATTAAATCTTCAAACAAAAAAATTTAATTTGAAATCTAAAATTATGTTGTTAAATGAGGATACATGACCATGTATGTATCAAAGATAAAACACCTAAAGCAAGTATTTAAACTCATTCAAAAGGCTCAACCAGAAAAACTATACTCAGCTAGAGCTTTCTATATTCACGTTTCAGATTCAATTGACGTTACGCAAGGTGTTTTGAAAAACATGATCCAGGGATATCAACTAGTGCTTTAGGCAACTCATATATTCCCATACTTAAGTACACAAATAAGTAACATGAACTGCCAGAGACATGAGATGCTTCAGGAAGAAAAATAATAGGAAAAAAAATGTTTTCTAAAGCTTTTTATACATCTGATTGAAATGTCAGATGTATAAACGTCAGCTCCAGTGAGGTGTTTGGAGAAGCATCAATTCAACATCTTAATACAAATCTAAAAGTAAAATGACTCAAGGATAAAGTTTTTTCTCAAGCAAAAATAACATCAAAGCAACTTCCACTTCCAGCCAAGATGGAGTAATGGGGACTGGGTTTAACCTTATTCCTTTAACTATTAGAAAGCTGATCAAAATACATGAAACAGCAGTTTTTAGACATCTGACAAAAGGCAGAGTAAGAAAGTGGGAAGGCAAATGAGATGAACCCAACAATTACCCCAGTCTACTGCCTAGAGTTTCCAGGCTACAGCATAAGGAGAACCCAAACAGCATGGCAATCTCCCTGAGTAGAAGAGATGGGTTGGGAAATTGGTGGGGGTCACACTGGCTGGGATTCACAGGATAAAGTACCAGGGAGGAGAGAGCTACAGGAGAGCGAGCTCTGGAGTTCTGCAGAGGGGTCCCCTCTGGTGATGATCAATGCATGCAAGTGAGGAAATGATCTGACTCCAAAAATATGGGAAAGGAACAGGAGAAACAATCCCCAAAGGTTGAACACAGTGTTAGGAATACTCTACATACACATTAAGCCAGACTGGGGAAAACCTCATAACACAGACTACCATATAGAATACTGCTTCAATAGTGGGGAAAAATCAGCGCTTCAAAAGATAGTCTTATAAAAACAAAAAAGCAAACCACATATTAGGAGAATATATTTGTAAAACAAAAATTCTACAAAAAGACTAGTATCTAGAACACAAACAACTGAATAATAAGACAAACAACCCACCTAAAAAATAGGCAAAAGATTTGAACAGACACTTCACCAAAGTAGATATATGGATGATAAATAAGCACATGAAAAGATGCTCAACATCCTTAATTTTTCGGGAAGCGCAAACTAAAACCACTGTGAGGTATCATTACATACCCATTTGAATGGCTAAAATTAAAAAGAGCTACCATACCAAGGGTTGGTTAGGATATGCAACAAATGGAACTCTCATATACTGCTGGTGGGGAAACAGTTTGGCAGTTTCTTAAAAAGTTAAACATACACCTGCCGTATGACTCAGACATTCTGTTCCTGGTATTTACCCAAGAGAGTCAAAAGCATATGTCCCTACAAAGAGCACGAATGTCCACAGCAGCTTTATTTGTAATAGTCCCAAACTGGAAACAACCCAAATATGCAACAAAATTTGAACAGATAAACAAATTATGGTAAAGCCATATAATAGAATACTACTCAACCATAAAATAGAATGAATTATTGATAAAATATGGATGAATTTCAAACCTATAATGCTGAATAAAAGAAGCTGGACAAAAAATGTACATGCTATCTAGTCCTATTATATAAAATTCTAGAAAATGCAAATTAATCTACAGTGACGGAAAGTTGATCATTACTTGCCTGGGAAGGGGGTAAAGTGTGAGGGTGGATTACGAAGGGGCACAAAGAAACTTTTGGATGCAATGGATATTTTATTATCTTCATTGTGATGATGGTTTCAGGGGTATACATATGTTAAAACTCATCAAATTGCATACTTTAAATATGTGTAGTTTACTTTAAATCAATTATACATCAATAAAGCTACAAAAAGAAAAAAAAATCAAAGCAAGTACAAAGGGCAGATATTCTAGGGTTAGTGAAAGAAGAGTTTTTGGCAGCCTAACTTAAAATAGTCCTCCTTTCATAAAACGTTTACCAAATCCCACAGTTCAAATTAATTCTCCCTCAGCACTTTCTTTTTTGCCTCTCTTTCAGTACTGTTACATAAATATCCTCCAAACTAGGACATGAGTTCCTTGAGACATAATTTAAATGTGTTCATCTTTGTATACCTTCTGTTGCCTGCATAATAACCTAAACACAGTAGATACACAAAAGTAAACAGGGGAAAGGCGATTTACTTATTTCAATGGATTTGTTCAAGTGGGTTTTTTTTTTTCACTTTTAAAATTTATTCTTAAAGAAGTTTTAGATTACAGAAAAGTTACACAGAAAATATAGGGTATTCCCATATATTCCACCCCCTCCCCCTCTCACATTTTCCCCTATGGATAACAATTTTTAGTGTGGTACATCTGTTACAATTGATGAACAAATATTGAAGCACTGCTACTAACCATGGTGTGTAGTGATACCTCACAGTGGTTATAGTTCACCTTATGGTTTACACTTTGCACCGCACAATTTTATAGGTTTTGACAAAATGTATAACGGCTTGTATCTGTCGTTGCAATGTCATGCAGAACAGTTTCAATGTCCCAAAACTGCCCCGTGTTATACCTATTCTTCCCTCTCCCTCCCCTCAGAACCTCTGGTGACCACTATCTTTATATCAATGTTACAAGTTCTTCTATTACCAGAATAATGTCTACTTTGGTCCATAGTTGCATTCCCCCCTTATGTTTGCTCATTCCTCAGTCTTGAGGATTTGGGGATGGTGTTACCCACTCTGCTTCTGATTGGGAGGGGACTTACATCCCATGGGGCAGATGGATGGAACTGTCTTACTCGCAGTTGTAGATAGTCTCTGTTCAATTGTTAAAAAGAATAACAATAGATTTTACTTGCTATGGTTCTAGTTAAGGAGAGAGATGCCTAAGTGATCATCTCAATGCACAGAATTTATTTAAAATCCAAACAAATAAAGCAAAAATGAGAAAAATTTTAAACTAGCCTCTGGAAAACAAGAATAAAATCCAGAGATATTTCCTTTGGCATAAATAATATCCTACATGGCATGCTTTGTTTTTCAACATTGTCCAATTCAAACCACCAGGTTTAATTTATCTATTGTACCACAAACACTCCATTTTCATTCACAAATAGGCCTTTTCTCAATACCCTTCTCTCTTATTAGAAGGTCCTCATCATTTCTCCCTAGCCAAATTCAGCCTGGGATGATTGTCATGATGATGTTGACAATTAACAATAATTAAAAAGTCACTATTTATTAAGCACTTATATCCAAGGCATAGTAGTAAAAAAATAAATGTGTATTCATGTATGTGTATTTGTGTGGTACACACATACATGCACATATTGTTGCATTCAAGCTCGACATTCTATAAGATCAGTATTACTTGTATTCTAGAGATAATGAAACTGTGGTTTAGAAAGGTAGAGAAAATACAGCAAGGATCTGAATTTGGATATGATTCTAAAACCAAAGCAAATTTCATAACACTATACTGCTTATGATTAAGGCCCACCTCAAAGCTTATAATCCATATAGGAGTCTTTTCCAACTACTCTTACACATAGAAAACACTCTCAGAAACACCACCTTCAAGAAAACAGAAGGATCTCTAAAACCTTTGAGAGGACTTTGTCTTGGTAGTCAATGGGGAGTCACTGAATGATTTTTATGGAGGAGCCAAATATGATCATATTTGCATTTCAGAAAGAGTGTACTGGAGTAGAGTGAGAGTAACAGTGAAATCAAGGAAACACTCAGGAGGCAGTTGCTAAAATCTAGGAGAGAGGAGTAATTAAACTTAAATGAGACAGTAGTAGTAGGGATGGAGAAAAGTTGAAGGAATTGACACAAACTGGAATAAAATGTAATTGGATGTAGAAAGTGGGGGGAGGGGGATGGAGTCAGGAATAATGCCTAGGTTTGTAGCTTGGATTGCTGGAAAGATGATGGTAGCATTGAGTAAAGGTACAGGAGGTAAAGAGGGTACAGGAGGGAAAAAAAACGGATTGAAGATATATTTTTTTAATAAACACTGAGCATCAGTTGTACTTTAGGCTTGTTCTAGGCAGTGATTTAAAGAAAGTTCTAGACCACACGTACCAACAGTCTAGTGAGACTATCAAAAAGTATCTACTCAGAAGGCAGCTCTGAATTCAGAGGATAGTCAGACTATTCAAATAAACTTTTCATTTATTTAGCCAGTATCTTTCAATAACTAGCACTAAAAGATATTCCTGGTACACCCAGTCAAACTCCATAGAACCCTAACTTCAAAGTTAGTTCAAAAAGCCAACCTGTTCATACAGGTTCTCAGGGCTAAGAATCTGCATACCTTTCTAAGATATTTAAAAGATAAAAATTCCTCCTGTTATAATGGATGAAACTGACCAAAACAGCTATTTAAAATCATTTGATGATGTTATGCATGTTTTTATTTTATTTTTTTTTATTAGTATATATATATATTTAAAAGATACTTAGATTACATAAATGTTACACAAAAAATGTAGAGCTTCTTATATGCCCCACTCTTCACAAATCTCACATCCTTCCACATAAACAACACTCTTTATTAATGTGGTACATTCATTCCAATTGATAAACGCATCCTGGGGCATTGCCACTAAGCATGGACCATAGCTTACATTGTAGTTTACACTCTCTCCCACACAATTCTGCAGGTTACGGGAAGATATAAAATGGCCTATAACTGTCATTGCCATGTCATTCAGGACCATTCCCAAGTCCCGAAAAATCCCCTGTATTATACCTGTTTTTCCCTCTCCCTGGCCCAGAGCCTCCAGTGGCCACTGCCTCCACATCAATGTTGTAATTTCTTCCATTGCTAGAATCAAAGTAAGTCTATAGTAGAATACCAGTAAGTCCACTCTAGTCCATAGTTCATTCCCCAATCCTGAGAATTCTGGATGTTATGCATGTTTGTCTTATAAGTTCACAACTTTTACTATACACTTATTGTTTATGTATGTTCATGTACGAAAGATATACTTCAATATTTTTTTTATGAAAAAATAAAATCATTTAGTGCCACTAAATATTTGTTTCATTGCTGCCATCTTATGTTACAATATGGAACTACACAACCTAAAAGCTATACCCTTTCAACTATGAAATCTGAAAAGATAGAGAAAAGGCAGAAAAAAGGTTAATGTCAAGAGTTGAGTTATTAAATGACAACAAATATTTATAATTATTTATAGCAATTAATTCTGGTGTCTGAGTATCCCTGACAAAATGGAAGATCTCATGAGGCAAGTAATTACAGTCAAGCATATAAGTCTTACTTTGAGGAAATGACTTTTGAATTTCCTCAATCAAAAAAGGTAAAAATATATTACCAGAGATAATTGCAGAAAGGGAGAAGAATAAAATCCAGAGATATTTCATTTTTTCAATAAATTGAATCTGCTCTTCTAATCACAGCTGCTTTTAAAGCAAGTATTTAAGTTTGCTTACTGGTTTCAACTGCAGTCCTATCACTGCTGTGAGGGTTCCAGATAGAAAATAAAAGTCAAGATCCTAATAAAGTCAAGGACCCTGTACTGAAGGGCTAGTTATATTTAACTGAAATGTTGATGCTTGTCAATTAACATTATTTGTAATCTTTAATTTTTCCTTGAAATAAAATCAGGCTATTAAAATTATATTTAAAAAATTCTGGGAGGCAGATGTAGCTTAAGCGATTGGGCTCCCGTCTACCATACGGAGGGTCCCCGGTTTGATTCCAGAGACCTGGTGCAACAAGATGATGCAACAAAAAGAGACACAGAGGAGAGACAATGAGAGACACAACAAACCAGGGAGCTGAGGTGGCCCGGATGATAGAGTGCCTCTCTCCCACATCGGAAGGTCCCGGGATCAGTTCCCAGTGCCTCCTAAAGAGAAGACAAGAAGAGAAGACAAGCAGACACAGAAAAACGTGCAGTGAATGGACACAGAGAGCAGATAGCGAGCGCAAGTGGCGGGGGCAGGGAGATAAATAAATAAGTAAATCTTTAAAAATAATTATATTTTAAAAAATCTTCAGGGGTCATCTGACAGGAAAAACCATGACTCTGGAGGCTCCAGAACCGAACCTAGGAACTCCCGTGCTGTAGGCGGGTGCCCAACTGTTTAAGCCACATTGCTTCCCCTACTGGGAGAGGCGGCAAGATGGCGTTGGTTTAAGTGGACACTCACCATCTCTCCCGTAAAAAACAGCTGAGTCGGGGAAGTTCCGCCTGAGCTGTTTTGAAAACACACAGAGCGGGAGGCTTTAGGGTATCGATCTGGAGGGAACTGGACAAAGAGATAAAGAGCTCAAGGTACTGCTGGCCTGTTTCTTGTTTCCCGTGTTTCTTCTTCCTTGGTTTCCCCTTTTCTGTGTATACCGATTTTGTCTACCAATGCTATCTCTTTTCCTTCCTTCATCTTTCTATCTTCCACTTTCTGTTATTGTTCTTACATTCCACCTCTTTCTTTAGTCTTCAATTTTTCTGGTTTTTATTTCTATCTCATCTATTCTGTTTTCTTTCTTTTATTAACTTTTTTTCTTTTCTTTTCTCTTTCCCTCTCTCCTCATCATTCTGGCCTTATAGTTCATTCTATATATTTTTCTCTATTCAGTGTCCCATTTCATTGTTTGCAGTCCACTTTTTTATTCCTATTACTCTACACTGCTTACTTGAGTTAAATATCCATTTTCCTAGGTCTTATACAGTTCCTCTTCTAACTTTTACTATTATTACTACTATTATTCTTTTTCTTTTCTTACTTCTTTCACTTTCTCTGGCCCTGATCTTTTTCTTTCAAGGGAACATAGACAACAGCAAAGAAATAGAATAAGAGGAACAAAGTGTCAAAGAGAAAACTTTACACACACACAAAAACAGCAACTAAATAAAACCCTATAGCACAGAGAGAAGCTAAGCAACTGAATAAACTCATCAAGATAAAGAGATGACCAGATAGCAACAAAAAATCACAAACTATATCAAGAAACAGGAAGACATGGCCCAGTCCAATGAACAAACTAAAAACCAGAAAGAGATGCAGAACATCAAACAACTAATCAGAGCTGTCCAAACAAATTGCATGGACCAACTTAATGAAGTAAAGGAAGATATTAAGGATATTAAGAAGATAGTGGGAGAACATAATGCAGAAATTGTGAACATACATAAAAAGGTAACAGATATGATGGTGATGAATGGTACAATCCAAGAAATCAAAAATACACTGGAAGCACATAACAGCAGATTTGAACAGGCAAAGGAAAGAATTAGTGATGCAGAAGACAGTACATCTGAAATCAAACAGATAGTAGAACAGATAGATAAAAAGATAGGAGAAATCCAGTAAGGACTTAGGGATTTGAATGACAACACAAAACGCACAAATATACGCATTATAGGTATCCCAGAGGGAGAAGAGGAGGGAAAGGGGACAGAAGGAGTGTTGGAGGAAAAAATGGCTGAAAACTTCCCAACCCTACTGAGGGAGACGGATGTACATGTCCAGGAAGCACAGTGCACCCCAGACAGTATAAATCCCAACAGGCCTACTCCAAGACATATATACTTGTCAAACTGTCCAATGCTCAAGACAAAGAGAAAATATTGAAAGCAGCAAGAGTGTTGCTGTAAAGTGGGTGGCTCGGCAAAGGGTACCGCGATATAAGAAAAACAAGACAAAGAAATTAAGAGAAAGCTGGGGTCAGGGGGCTAGCAGAACGTATCTACCACGCTAGCCCCGAAGCACAGACAGCGCAGCGCTTTTATTAGCAGGGCTACGGTGCAGAGAACCACGGCTAATGATTAATCACTCTCAGATGTCGCTTGGGAGTTTATTGCAGGCAAAGTTCACACCTGTTGTCTATCTTATCCTTGAGTCTTGGAGCCAGCAAGAGTTCAAACAGTACTCTCAAGGTTTTCCTTTTGAGCTAGTGTCTGGCGTTCCAGACACTCTGTCTGCGTTCTCAAGCCAGAATTCCACGTCTCAAGGATTCTTCCTCACACAAGAGGAAAAAGAACCATCACATACAAGAGAAGCTCAATAAGATTAAGTGCTGATCTCTCATCTGAAACCACAGAGGCAAGAAAGCAGTGGTATGACATAGTTAAGATACTAAACAAAAAAAACTTCTAGCCAAACATTCTCTATCCAGGAAAGGAGGCATTCAAAAATGATGGAGAGTTCAAAATATTCACAGATAAAGAGAAATTACAAGAGTATGCCAATAAGAAACCTGCCCTTCAAGAAATACTAAAGGGAGTTCTGCAGGTTGAAAGGAAAAAATAGGAGAGAGAGAGTTGGAGGAGAGTGTAAGAACAACTAAAACAACAAAAAGAGAAAGAAAAATAATATATGACATACATAAGCCCAAAGAAAATATGGCTAATGTAAGTAATTCCTTAACAGTAATAACACTAAATGTTAATGGATAAACTCACCAGTCAAGAGACAAAGATTGGCACAATGGATAAGGAAATATGACCCATTTATATGCTGTCTACAAGAAACCCACCTTAGATCTAGGGATTCAAGGGGGCTGACAGTGAATGGCTGGAAAACAATTTTACAAGCAAACAACAACGAAAAAAAAAGCAGGAATATCTACACTAATATCAGACAAAATAGACTTTAAATGCAAAACTATTTTAAGAGACAAAAACGGACACTATATATTAGTAAAAGGGGTAATCTTTCAAGAAGAAACAACAATAATAAACATTTATGCACCCAACCAGGGTGCCTCAAAACATAAGGCAAACACTGGAAAAACTAAGTGGAGAAATAGATGCCTCTATTTCTCCACTTAGTGGGGGAATTTAATACACCATTATCACCATTAGACAGAACATCTCGACAGAGACTCAATAAAGAAACAAAGACTTTGAATAATACATTAGAGGATCTGGATGTAATAGACATATACAGAACACTACATCCAAATACAGTGGGATATACATTCTTCTTGTGTGCACATGGATCACTCTCCAAGACAGACCACATGCTAGGCCACAGAAAAATTCTCAATGAATTCAGAAAGATTGAAATTATACAAAATAATTTCTCTGACCACAATGGAATGAAGCTGGAAATCATTAAGGCCCAGAGAACCAGATTAGGCACAAAGACATGGAAGTTAAACAACACACTTTGGGAAACGGATGTGGCTCAAGCGATTGGGTTCCCGTCTACCATACAAAGTTCATTTCCCGGGGCCTCCTGTGAAAGGCAAGCTGGCCGGCGTGGCGAGCTGACCCAAGCAGAGTGCTGGCCCATGTGGAATGCTGGCCCATGCGGGAGTGCTTGCAAACACAGGAATGCTGGCCTGTGCAGGAATGCTGGCCCACGCAGTAATGCTGACCCACACAGAGTGCTGGCCCGAGCAGAGAGCTGGTGCAGCAAGATGATGCAACAAAAAGAGACACAGAGGAGAGACAATAAGAGACACAGCAGACCAGGGAGCTGAGGTGGCGCAAGAGATTGAGCACCTCTCTCCCACTCTGGAAGGTCCCAGGATCGGTTCCGGGTACCATCTAAGGAGAAGACAAGCAGACACAGAACAACAGAGTGCAGACAGTGAGCACAAAACAACGAGGGGTGGGGGAGAAATAAATAAATAAAAACAGAACAAAAACCAAAAAAAATCAACAACACACTCTCAGACAAACAGTGGATAAAGGAGGAAATCTCAAAAGAAATCAGTAACTACCTTGAAACGAATGAAAATGATAACAGAACGTATCAAAACCCAGGGGATGCAGCAAAAGCTGCACTGACAGCGAAGTTCATAGCCATAAATTCATATATCAAAAAAGAAGAGCTAAAATCGAAGACCTAACTGTTAACCTGGAGAAATTAGAAAAAGAACAACAAACTAACCCCAAAGGAAGTAGAAAGAAGGAAATAACAAAGACTAGAGCAGTACTACATGAAATAGAAAATAAGAAAGGATGAGGGGAAAAAAAAAAAAGCTGGTTCTTCGAGAAGATCAATAAAATTGACAAACCCTTAGCTAGACTAACAAAGAAAAAAAGAGAAGATGCAAAGACACAAAATAAGAAATGAGGAAGGGGATATCACCACTGACCCCACAGAAATAAAGAGTATCGTAAGGATACTTTGAAAAATTACATGCCAACAAGAAGGATAATTTACAGGAAATGGACAAATTCCTAGAAACATACAAGCAGCCTACACTGACGAAAGAGGAAATTGATGAACTCAACAAACCAATCACAAGTAAAGAGATAGAATCAGTCATCAAAATCCTCCCAACTAAGAAGAGTCCCGGACAGACGGCTTCACAGGTGAATTCTACCAAACATTCTGGAAAGAACTAACACCAATCCCGCCTAAACTCTTCCAAAAAATAGAAGTAGAAGGAACATTGCCTAACTCATTCTATGATGCCAATATTACCCTAATACCAAAGCCAAACAAAGATGCTACAAGAAAGGAAAATTACAGACCAATCTCTCTATGAACCTAGATGCTAAAATCCTCAACAACATACTTGCTAATCATATTCAACAACACATCAAATGAATTATACACCGTGACCAAGTAAATTTTATCCCAGGTATGCAAGGATGGTTCAACATAAGAAAATCAATCAATGTAATACACCACATAAACAAATCGAAAGAAGAAAATCACATGATCATCTCTATAGATGCAGAAAAAGCATTCAACAAAATACAGCACCCTTTCTTGATAAAAACACTTCAAAAGGTAGGAATAGAAGGAAACTTTCTGAACATGATAAAGGGTATATATGAAAAGCCCACAGCTAGCATCATATACAATGGTAAAATCCTAAAAGCTTTCCCTCTAAGATCGGGAACAAGACAAGGATGCCCACTATCACCAATCCTATTTAACATTGTCTTAGAAGTACTTGCTCGAGCACTGAGGCAAGAAAAAGATATAAAAGGCATCCAAGTTGGAAAGAAAGAAGTAAAGACTTCACTATTTGCAGACAACATGATCCTATACATAGAAAACCCTGAGATATATGCAACATTTCTTTAAGAACTTATAAATGAGTTCAGTAAAGTTGCAGGTTATAAGATCAAGGTGCAAAAATCAGTAGCATTTCTGTACACCGAAATGAGCACTCTGCAGAGGAAATCAAGGAAAAAATACCATTTACTACAATAGTAACTAATTACATACCTAGGAATAAATTTGACCAGATATGTAAATGACTTATACACAGAAAACTACACAACACTGTTAAAGAAAATCAAAGAAGACTTAAATAAATGGAAGAATATTCCCAGTTCATGGATAGGAAGACTAAACATCATTAAGATGTCTATCCTACTCAAACTGATCTACAGATTTAATGCAATCCCAATAAAAATCAACACAGCATTTTTACTGAATTGGAAAAACTATGAAATTTATTTGGAAGGGCAAGAGGCCCTGAACAGCCAAAGACATATTGAAAAAGAAAATTGAAATTGGGGAAATCATTCTACCTGATTTTAAAACACACTACAAAGCTACAGTGGTCAAAACTGCATGGTATTGGCACACGGATAGACATACCAACCAATAGAACCGAATTTAGAGTTCTGATATAGATCCTCGCATATATCGTCATCTGATATTCGACAAGGTCACCAAGCCCACTCAACTGGGAGAGAATGGCCTTTTCAACAAATGGTGCCTGGAGAACTGGATATCCATATCCAAAAGAATGAGAGAGGAACACCATCTCACACCTTATACAAAAATCAACTCAAGATGTTTGATTAAAGATCTAAATATAAGAGCCAAGACCATAAAGACCTTGGAAGATAATGTAGGGAAGCACCTACAGGACCGTGTAATAGGAAATGGTTTCATGAACTTCACACCCAAAGCACAAGCAGTGAAAGAAAAAATAGATAAATGGGATCTCCTCAAAATTAAAAACTTTTGCACCTCAAAGGAGGCATCAAGAAAGTAAAAAGGCAGCCTACCCAATGGGAGAAAATATATGGTAACCATATATCTGATAGGAGCCTAATATCCAGCAAATATAAAGAAATCCCTACACTTCAAAAAAAAGACAAACACCCCATTTTAAAAATGGGCAAGCGACTTGAAAAGACACTTCTCCAAGGAAGAAATACAAATGGCTAAAAAGCACATGAAAAGATGCTCAACATCACTCGCTATTAGTGAAATGCAAATCAAAACTACAATGAGATACCATCTTACACCCATTACACTGGCGGCTTTTAAAAAAACAGAGAAATACAGTTGTTAGAGAGGATGTGGAAGAATGGGAACCCTCATCCACTGCTGGTGAGAATGTAGAATGATCCAGCCATTGTGGAGGACAGTTTGGTGGTTCCTCAAAAAACTAACTATAGAACTGCCATATGATCCAGCAATTCCACTGCTGGGTATCTACCCAGAAGAACTGAAAGGACACGAACAGATATCTGCACACCACTGTTTATAGCAGCATTATTCACTATTGCTAAAAGTTGGAATCAACCCAAATACCCATCAACAGATGAATGGATAAACAAAATGTGGTACATACATACAATGGAATATTACTCAGCTTTAAGAAGGAATACAGTGCTAACACATGGGATAACATGGATGAATCTTGTGGACCTTATGTTGAGTGAAGCAAGCCAGGCACTGAAAGACAAATCTTACATGACTTCACTGATATGAATTAAGCAAATTGAGCAGACTCAGCAAGCTAGAGACTGGAAGATAGATTTACAGGAAATAGAAAGGGAGAAGGTTGTGAGCCAACGCCCATACGGGTGAAATCTATGATAAGGTGGAAGTGTGTAGTCAGGCAGCGAAGGGATATGACAAGAGTGTAGTGATACTATTGGGTTGGGTGGTACAGGTTTGACAGGGGGGTACAGTGTGGAGGGTGGGTTGGACGGTCCATGAAACTGGTGGGAGTGTTGAGGGGGAGACCAGGTGAACACTGGGGATTGGCTATGTGGTTCAAAGCACAAAGTTGGGAAAGCTCTTATGGCAACATGACAAGGAAGGGTTACTGGTTTAGGCTGCTGCATGAGGGTGCATTTGGGACAGGGTACACCTGAGGCAGGCTTCAAGGGAGTATGCAAGTGATCATTTTATCATAATGTATTGTATCAGTGGGTGGAGACCCACATAATGAGCATGAAGGAGTTGGACTCCCATCCTGGGGAGGACTGATATGTTCTCGAACAGAAGGGCAGGAGTCTCTCAAGAGCATGGGCAGTTCCTAATACGGGAGGACAAATCAGTGTGTCAAGACTTCAGTGTTGCTGCAAGTAACTATGAGTCTTGTCATCCAAGGAGTGAAGCCTGGTGGTCGCAGTGGGCCCTGAGGAGAGGGGGAGGGAGGAATAGAATAGATGGAACAGGGGGCATTTAGTGGGCAATGGAAGTGTTCTCCATGATCTTGCAATGATGGACACAGGCCATGTTAAATATCATCAAAATTTATAAAAGTACATGGTCTTAAAACATAATGTAAACCATTGACCACAGTTAGTAGCTATGTTTCACTATTTGTATATCACTTGTAACAAATGTACCATGCACATATAAAAAGGTATTAATATGGGAAGGGGGAAAAGGGGGGAGGATGTTAGATATATGGGAGTCACCTGAATTCCATATGTGACTTTACTGTGACCTAAAACTTCTTTGAAAACAAAATGAAAAACAAGTAAGACACTGGGGAATAAATGGAAGAAAATGTCACTGTATATTCAGGACAACAGATATTATTACAGCGATGAAAGGCAAAATGTCAAAAAAAAAATTTATAAATATTTTTTATTATTTTTTAATATCCCAAGTTTTAAATTTTATTTTGTTTTTAAAAATTTTTTATGTATTTTATTTCTTATATTTAAACATATCATTATTATTTCATTTTCCTATTAATTGTATTTGGCTATTTTATTGGCTTCATTTTTGAAGAAGCTTTGGATCACAGAAGGGTTACAACTGGGGCAGGGGAGGATCATTGGTGTGGGGTGTCAGGGACGGGGGATACATAGGAAGAAGTTCACCTGGGCATACAAATGTGCTCAAATGTTCACAGAGCATTGTCACAGTGGGTGGAGATTCACACAATAACCGAAAGAATATTGAATTCCCATCCTGGAGAGCTCTGCCACATTCTCTAATGGAGCAGCAACAGTCCCCCAAGTACAGGGGCAATGACTAGCAAAGGAGAATGGTCCATTGATGGGCCCTTGATATTGATGACTATGCTTATAAGCCTTTGCTCTTGAAATTGAAACTTAGCCTAGTGTTGTAGGGTACCTAAGAGTTACCTCCTGAGAGCCTCCTTGTTGCTCAAATGTGGCCTCTCTCTAAGCCAAACTCAGCATATAAATGCATTACCTTCCCCCCCCCGTGTGGGACACATCTCCCGGAGATGAGCTTCCCTAGCACCAAGGGATTACTACCAAGCACCAACTAGCAATGCAACTGGAAAAAGACCTTGAATAAAAGGGGGAAAAGGTAAAGACAAATGAGTTTATATGGCGAAGAGACTTCAAAATGAGTCGGGAGGTCATCCCAGAGATAACGCTTATGCACATCTCAGCAGGATCTCATAAACTGCCAAAGTGGATACTGCCTCAAATAGTGGGGCTCCTGAGGGCTCTGGAGACACCCAGGTCCTTTGGTCAGGGCAGATAGCTCCGGAGTTTAGTGCCTTACCAGTGGCCCTACTTTGGAGTTTGTGCTCCTGAGTGTGAGAGAGTTGGACTCAGTTACGGCGTCCCTACACATGGCTCATCTGTCCCTTCTATCTGAACCTATAGTTGGTGCTGGAGTTGGTAGGTATACGTCCAGGAGACTTAAATCTTTGGGCTGTCCATGTGCCAGCTGGGCCCTGAGCCTCAGCGGAGTTGCAACACCTATTCTCCAGTTCATTGGACTCATCTAGGGCAACTAATAAGAAGGTAAGGATGGGCAACCACAATACCAAGGAAACGAGAGAGCCTACAACTGCAAGCAAGAAAGTCCCATCCATCGGCAATAGGGGATCAAAGCCCCCTTTGAAACAGAGGTGGAGTGGACATCACCATCCCAGAATCCTCAGGATTGGGGAATCAACTAAGGACTAGACTTACTGGTATTCTACTATAGACTTATTGGGATTCTAGCAACGGAAGAAATTACAACATTGATGTGGAGGCAGTGGCCACTGGAGGCTTTGAGGGCAGGGAGAGAGAAAAATAGGTATTAATACGAGGGCATTTTTGGAACTTGGGAATCGTCCTGAATGACACTGCAACAACAGGTATAGGCCATTATATATCTTCCCATAACCTACAGAATTGTGTGGAAGAGAGGGTAAACTACAATGTAAACTATAATTCATGCTCAGTGGCAATGCCCCAAAATGCGTTTATCAATTGCAATGAATGTACCACACTAATGAAGGATGCTGTTTATGTGGGAAAATGTGGGAGGTATGGGGAGCAGGGCATATGAGAATCCCTGTAGCTTTCATGTAACATTTATGTAATCTAAGTATCCTTAAAAAAATTAAAAATATACATTAAAAAAAATAAAAATAAAAAAATAAATACTTAATAAAAATCTTCAGTGACATTTAAGAATGCCTCTAATTCAATGCTAATATAAAAAGATAACAACCTGTATACACAGGGAACTCTAGAATTAAGTGAAAGACATTTTCTCAGAGAAATCACATCAATGCCAACATATGCATTTATGAACTCTAAATCCAAATGCAAAAAAATAGGATCTTAAGAGTTATATTTTAAAACATTAAATTTGATAGGTCAGAAAACACTCTTAAACACTCTTAATTTCAGCACAACTCACAAAAAGTTCTAAGTATACATTTCTCCCTTTTAACTATATAAGAATATTTCATCTTAATTCGGCTAAAGCTATACATATTTTAATCTACCCCCCCAAAGATGGCTCCCTCTTCTGTTTGCTCATTTTTGCTCAGTGTTTGCATTCACGGTCTGCTCATTGTTTGCACTCGTCTGCTCGTTGTTTTTGCTCAATGTCTGCTTGTTGTCTGTCTTCTTTAGGAAGAAGTGAACCCAAGACCTCCTATATGGGAGGCGGGCGCTTAACTGCTTGAGCCACATCCGCTCCCTATATTTTAATCTTACAATCAGTGCTGAGCAACTTCTGCTGACTCTCTTCTTCCTCAGATTGGAAAAGGAATAGTAAACCAAACTGATTTTCTGTTTTAAAGTGTCAAATTCTCCTTCCTTTAATTTCTTTCACTATTTCACAATCTTACATAAACAGTTATACCATTACACATGGCTTTATAAAACACTTCTATTTTCTCAATGTTATTAGAACCACAAGTGCAATGACCTTGTCTTACTGATCACTGCATCCAGCTCCTAGAACATATAATAAATAGGAGATACTAAAAAACTGTTGAATGAATTTTCTTTTCAATTTACAAATAAAGGGAGCAATTATCCAAAAGGAGTAAAGATTTTCTCCATCTTGCTGATGAAAAGGAAATTAGGGGAAGTGGATGTGGCTCAAGCAATTGAGCTCCTGCCTACCACATGGGAGTCCCCAGGTTCGGTTCCCGGTGCCTGCTGGAGAAGACAAGAAAGACAGCGAGCTGGCATGATGGGCAGGCACAGCAAGCTGACACAATAAGATGACACAACAAAGAGACACAAAGAGGAAAGACAATGAGAGACACAACAAAGCAGGCAGCTGAGGTGGCTCAAGCAATTGAGCACGTGTCCCACATAGGAGGTCCCAGGTTCAGTTTCTGGTGCTTCCTAAAGAGAAGACGAGCAGACAGAGAGCACACAGTGAATGGACACAGAGAGCAGACAGCAAGTGCAAACAACAAACAAATAAATCTTTTTTTTAAAAAAAAAGGAAATCAGTTTATTAATAAATGAGGTCAAGGTCATGAAAATTTGAAGGGAATAAGTCCAATAAAGCACTTGATTTTATTATTTTAACAATTATGGGGGGAGAGGGGACAAGGAAGAGTGTGTGAATGTCTAATATGTTAAGGACATGTTTTGCCCAAAAAACTCTCTTATGCAATAACAATATCATATTTGTATATGACATTCTACTACATGCTTTCATAGACATTATCTTGTTTGATGTTCACAATAACCCTCGGAGTCAGGAAAGGTATTTGTCACCAAGAGACCTGCCCTACAAGAAACGCTAAAGGGAGAGCTTCAGGCTAAAAGGAAAGGACAGGTGATAGTAGTTTGGAGAAGTATGAAGAAATTAGATCTCCAATACAAGTAACTACATGGGTAAATACAAAACTCAGTAGTTAGTATCCTCAGTATACTTTATTTCCTCTAAGCTTTAGAATGCATTTGAATAAGAATCATATTACGATGTTACAGACACACAATATAAAGAGGTAATGTGGGGAAAAAAACAACATAAAGAGGGAAACAGGGAGTAGAGACTGTGTATGCTATTGAAGTTAAGTTGGTATTTCGAACTAGTAGGTTATAGACTTAGGTTGTTTAATACAATCCCCAGAGTAACTGTATTAGTCAGGATTCTCTAGGGAAACAGAATCTACAGGAGATATCTGTCAATAATACGAGATTTTATAAGAGTCTCTCACGTGACCATGGGGATGCACAAGTCCAGGTTCCACAGGCAGGCTGCAAACCAGTGCCTTCAATGAAAGTCCAATGAAGGTCCTTGATGAGTTTCCAGGAGACCTTGGCTGTCCAAAGTCTCTCTGAATGTTGAAATCACTTCCCCTTTTAAGGCATTCAACTTATTAGATAAAGCATCACTCATTGCTGATGGCAATCTCCCTGACTGATGTAGATGTAATGAGCTATCTATGCAGTAAACTCACTGGTGACTAAGGTCCATAAACATCCTTATATTACAGGTAACCCAGTGCTTGCTTGACCAAACACATGGGCACAATTACCTGGCCGAGTTGACACATTAGCCTAACCATCACAGTAACCACAAAGAAAGTGTTTAAAATATATACAAAAATGGATAGGAGAAAGAGATCAATAAGTTACAAAACAAAATACCAACTATACACAAAAGGCTGCAATAAAGGAAAAGAGGGTCACAAACTATATAAGATGTATAAGAAACAAGGGACAAAATGGCTCGACTAAGTCCTGCCTTCTCAATAACTGCAGTGAAAGTAAATGGATTAAATTTTCCAATCAAAACACAGACTGGCAGAATGGATTTTTTTTTTTTTAAAAAAAAGCACAATCCAACCATATGTTGTTTACAAGACTCACATTAAACCCAAGGACACAAATAGGCTGAAAGTGAAAGGATGGGGAAAAAAAATATCCATGCAAATAGTTACCAAGAGAGCTGATAAATATACTAATATCAGACAAAATAGACTTTAAGTCAAAAACTATTAGAAGAGATGAAGAAGGACATTATATATTAATAAAAGGGTCAATCCAACAAGAAGAAATAAAAATCATAAACATTTATGCACCTAATCACAGTGCCCCAAAATACATAAGCAAGCACTGACAAAACTGAAGGAAGAAATAGACACCTCCACAATAATAGGTGGAGTCTTCAATACACCACTTTCATTAATAGATAAAATATTAGTCAAAAGATAAAAAGGAAACCGAGAACTTGAACAATACTATAAATGAACTAGAACTAACATACATATACAGAACACTGCACCCAAAAAGAGCACAATACACATTATTCTCAAATGCACATGGATCATTCTCTGGGGTAGATCATATGTTAGGTCACTAAACAAGTCTCAATAAAATTTGAAAGACTGAAATTATACAAAGTATCTTCTCCAACCACAATGGGATGAAGCTAGAAATCAATAACAGAGGGACAACTAGAAAATCCATAAATGCATGGAAATTAAACAACACACTCTTGAACCATCAATGGGTCAAAGAAGAAATCACAAGGGAAATCAGGAAATGTCTTGAGAAAAATGAAAATGAAAACAAAACATACTAAAACTTATCGAAGGCAGCAAAGGCAGTGCTCAGAGGGAAATTTATAGCTCTGAAAAATGCTTACATTAAAAAAGAAGAATGGGGAAACGGATGTGGCTCAAGCGACTGGGCTCCCGTCTACCATTTAGGAGGTCCAGGGTTCAATTCCCAGGGCCTCCTGGTGAAAGGCAAGCTGGCCCAGGCGGCAAGCTGGCCTGAGCAGAGAGCTGGCCCATGTAAAGTGCTGGCCCACGCCGAGAGTTGGCCCACTCAGGAGTGCTGGTCCATGCAGGAGTGCTGGCCTGCGCAGGAGAGCTGGCTTGTGCAGGAGTGCTGGCCCGCGCAGGAGTGCTGGCCCGCGCAGAGAGCTGGCGCAGCAAGATGACACAACAAAAAGAGACACAGGAGAGACAATAAGAGACACAACAGACCAGGGAGCTGAGGTGGTGCAAGAGATTGAGCGCCTCTCTCCACTCCAGAAGGTTTTTTTTTTCAGGGTCAGTTCCCAGTGCCACCTAAAGAGAAGACAAGCAGACACAGAAAAAACACACAGAGAGCAGACAGTGAGTGCAAAA
>JAQZBX010040405.1:0-22682 GCA_029593785.1 Cabassous unicinctus | reverse complement strand
CCCCCCCAGCGAAGGTCGAGCTGGGTGAGGACCCCACCCCTGCTGGTGGACAGAGTGTGGACTCCCCAGAGGTCAGGAGAGGGACGGGCCGTGCCCGCCTGGGGCAGGGAGGGGACAGAGGTGAGCGCCGGGGTTTCTGCACCTGCGGGGGGTGGCAGTGGGGTTGTGTCACTGGGCAAGGGGCACCGTGCTCGTGGGCTCTCAGAAGGGCGGGCGCCCGTGGTGGCTGCAGGCCACACCCCCTTGGGAGCCGCTGTGTGGGAAACACCCCCCTCCCCCAGCTCCAGCCTGGCCGAGACCTGCCCAGGTACCCCGTGCCTGGATGTCCAGCCCCTGGGCCCCAGGCTGGCGATGAGGGCCCCTGGGCATGTCCCCAACATGGGGTTCGGGGCTGGGTGCCGTGGGCGGGCACTAGCCACCTCCCCAGCCACCCTGCAGGCCCTTCAGCTCCACCCGGGGCCACAGCTGGGTACCTGGAGACTTGCTCCCACCGAGCTCGGCCCCCCACTCATGTAACGTGCCCAGGGCAGGGTGGGGGCTGTGCTTGAGGCAACTGGATGAGGTTCCCACACTGCTTGGGACCCCCAGCACCCCCCGTGGCCCCCAGAGAGAGGCATCCGGGTGGTATGGGGATGTGGCTTGGCTGAGAGCAGGGGGCTAAGCCCCGTGTGGGGACCCAGGCTGGCAGCTTGAGGAGGTGGGCTTCGGCTTACAGAAGGAAGACCCTTCTCTGGCAGAGCTGCTGGTGGGGAGAGTTTTGGGGAGCAGATTCCCGCACCCAAATTTTCCACTGGGCACCATGTCATCCCTGGGCCGCAGCCAGGCTTCTGTTTCAGGTCAGGGGCAGGAGGAGCTGGGACACCTCTTCCCCAAGGTCTGTCCAGGCAGCAGAGCTGGCTGCTCTGGGAACGAGCTGCAGACCCAGCGGTGACCCCGCAGCGGGGCGCAGGAGAACCTCGCTCCTGGGCTCTTTCCAGCTTCTGCACCCCCACTGTGCTGCGTGGCCCCAGGCACCAGCCACTGGCTCACCGTCACTGGACACTCTTCTCCCATGAGGCTGGGAGGGCTGGAGAGGGGCAGCTAGCCCAGGGCCGGGCCGGGCCTGCCTCCTGCTGGTGGGCTTCCCACCAGAGCCCCTGGCCCAGCCTTCCCTGGAACTGCCTGTTCCCAGAGCCCAGCTCCCCAGGGCCGGCGTGGGACCCTCTCGACCCTGACCGCAGGGGCACAGAGGTCCCGGGCCTGGCACTGCGTCAGATCTGTGCCTGGCTGGGCTTCCTCCCGGCTGCCCATATTAGGGAGTGGAGCCTGCGGGTGGCAGGAAGCAGCGGTCCCCTGGGAAAGGTCTGCAAGGTCATGTGCAGGCCAGCCCTGCCCCAGCCAGCAGGAGGGAGGCGGACAGCTTCCCCGCAGGAGGCTGGGGAGGACACCGGGGTCCCGTCTTGCCCTGGGGGCGGCTGCAGCGCCGGCGCGGGAGAAGAGAGGTGAGCTAGAGGGTCCCGGGTGCCACCCCAGCTCTGTTTCCTTCCCTGTGTCTGTCTGTGTGTGCCCAGGTCTGCGGACTCCTGGGCAGTGGGGACGCACTTGATCGTCATGACACGCACCTTGGAATCGTAAATTCTTTCCTGGGCTTCCCAAGGATGCCGGCAACTGGCGGGTCTGGGCCAGGTGCTGCCACTCGGGGGTCCCAGACCCACGTGCCCGACGGGAGCTGACGGGCGGGCATGTGCGCCTGTGCTCTGTCCCGTGACCCAAGCTGTGTGTCTGAATGTGCATGAGCACCCACAGGGCTGTGTACCAGGCGCACACGTGTGCGTCCATGGGCACACGGCAGAGCTGGAGAAGCCCAGCCTGTGTGGCTCGGGGCCCCCATGGGAGCCTGGGAAATGGGAGGCAGCGAGTCTGGGGCGAGCCTGGGAGGGGAGCAGGGACATGCTCGGGGGTCTTCGCTGAGCCTGTGAACTCTTCATAGTCTCCTGAGAACGGCTACACGCTGGGCGCGGGAGCAGGGCCCCTGATCGTGTGGGTGTTGTTCAAGGGTGTCTCGGAAGTGGGGGTGGGAACAGGGTCACCTGACACCCTTCGGCCTGTCATTCTGGAGAATGCGCTGGGGCTGGAGCTGGGGCCACACACAGCGATTAAGGCATTTGTGGGCATGGAGGCCAGTGCGAGGGGCAGCAAGCCCGTGCGCTGGAGTCCCTGGGAAGGCAGGAAGGTTGGACAAGGGGGGTGGAAAGGGGCAGAGGGACACGGGGGACACTGCAGGCCTGGCTTGGGGCCAGAGACCCCCAGGAATCACCAGGAGCCTCCAAGGGGCCAAGGAGCCTGGACAAGTCACAAGAGCTTGTCCCAGGGCCACGACCGAGTAGCCATGTGGCCGGGCAAGGCAGTGACTCTCCCTGTGCCTCTCTTTCCCCTTCTGTACCCTGTATGTTGGCCGCGAGCGCTAATGGTGACAACACGTGTAAAAGCTGGTTATGAAGGCGCGTGGACGGAGTGCAAGCCACTCGGCGTCCCAGCACTGATCCAAGCTCCTCTCGGGGGCATTCTTTTTTTTTTTTTTTTAATTGTGGTAACAATATGATTTTATTGTATACAACCTGACTCTTCCTGTGTTCACCACTTTCAAACACAGTCCTGTGCTGTCACGTTCACTTTGCTGCACCGCCATCACCGCCAGCCATGGCCAAAAGCTTCTCATCACCCCAGACAGAGCGGCTGTACTCGTTAGGCACTGGTTCCCCATCCCTGCCTGCACGCACACCCCGGAGACCGTCTGGGGAGAGTTTGAGCAGGATGGGCGTTAATTCTTAGACAGTCCGGTCAAATTCACCCATGCAGCCATCTGGCCCTGAATTTTCTTTGTTGGGAGTTTTGGTTGCTGATGAAATCTCTCGCTTCCATCTGCTGAGAGCGTCCATTTCTTCTTGGGTCAGTCTACCTACTGTGTGCGTTTCTAGGATTTTGCCCATTCCATTTAGGTTCTCTAATTTGTCAGCATACAGGTGTCCCTAGTGTCCTCTTCCGGTCCTGGATACTTCTGGGAGGCTCCCCTTTCATTTCTGATTGTAGTATTTGCATCCTCTCTCTCTTTCTCTCTGTCGGCCTCACTAAAGGTTACTGATCTTCTCAGAGAACCACCTTTTGGGTTCGTTGATTCTGTTGCTTTTCTGCCGTCGGTTTCCTTTATCTCCAGTGCGAAGTTCTTTCCTTCTGCTTGGCCTGTCAGGCTGCTACGGCACATGCCCAGCCGTGGGTCGGCCTAAACAGTGGGGATAAATTGGCTCATGGTTCTCAGGTTGGGAGGAGGCACCAGCAAGGCGATGCTCTCTCCCCAGAGTCTGTAAATCCTGGTGCTGGCTGTCGGCGCCCTCGCGTCCCTGGCGATGTCCTCTCCCTTCTCTTCTGGGTTCTTCAGGCTTCCAGCTCCTGGCTCCCCCCTTTGGCTCTGTCTCGCTCAGGCTTCTGGTTTCTCTCTCTGTGTAAGAGCTCAGGGAATCTGGTTAAGACCCAGCTGCGTTCAGTTGAGCCACACCTTTGTCCGAATCCGGGCTCTTAGTTCAGTCTACCACACCTTCCACCTGCTCACTCTGAGTTGAGTTTGCGCTGCGTTTTCTGGTTCCTCCAGGTGTGAGTTAGGCTGCTTATTTGAGATCTTTCTTGTTTTGTAATGTGAGCATTTACCTAACAGTCCTGAATTATGTACGTGAATGTGGTTAAAAGGGGGTATTTTCGATTATATATATGTTACTAGAATAAAAAGTTTTTATAAAAAACATAGGACTGCAAACCCAAATAATGAACCCTATTAAACGATGGACCATAGCTAATGGTACTGTGATGGACCCCAGAAACCTTACGTTGGTAAGGCTGGTCGTTTCCCGTGGGTGGGAGCCTGTTGTAAGGAGGCCTTGTGATGAGGTTATTTCAGTTAAGGTGTGGCCCAGGGTGGATCTTAATCCTCTTACTGGAGAGAGAGAGAGAGCGCCACAGGAGCAGTGAGATCCGGGAGAGAAGGGAGAGCCCGGCCGACGCTGCCGTGTGCCCTGCCAGTGAGCCAGGCGTCCAGGATCAGCGGTCATCGGGAAGAGCGCATCATCTGATGTTGCCTGGACTTGGACGTTTTTCTCAGCCTCAAAACTGTAAGCTGGTGAGCTGATAAGTCAGCATTGTTAGAAGCCGACCCATTCCATGGCGTCTGCATTTCAGCAGCCTCGCAGGCTATGACAAGTACAATTGTAGAAATGCTTTTCATGACTTGTGACAAATGTACCACGCTAATGCCAGGTGTTAGTAACAGGGTGGTATCCGGGAACTCGATATTCAATGCATGGTTTTCTGTAAACCAACAGCTTCTCATATGCATGTACATATATTATTTTTTAAAGCTTAAAAAAATTCTCTCTGAACACTGCCTCTGCTGCATCCCATAAGTTTTGACATGTATGTTTTCATTTTCATTCACTTAATGGTATTTCCTATTTTCCCTTGTGGTTTCTTCTTGGACCCTATTTTAATTCCCCAGTTGCTAAAACAATGCCATACAATGGGTTGGCTCAACAACAGAAGTTTATTGGCTCACAGTTTCCAAGGCTAAAAGGCTTGCTTCCCTGACCACCGCCCAGGATAGGTCTTGATCCTCTTAGTGGAATGCTTTATAAATAGAGAAAAAGCCGCAGACACAGAATAAACACTGCAGAGACAGAGAGGAGCCCACCAAGCAGAGGGAACACCACGAGGGCAAGAAGCTGACAGCAACGTGGCCCAGAAGAGAAGGCAGAGACGGGCAGAGCTGCCATTGTGCCTCGCCACACGGCAGGGATTCAGGGTCGCCGGCAGCCGACCTTCAGTGAGACAGCGTCTCTGGTGATGCCTTGATTTGGACATTTTCACAGCCTCAGGACTATAAGCTTTTAACCTAATAAATTCCCATTGTAAAAGACATCCCAGTTCTGATATGTTGCTCCCAGCAGCTTTTAGTGAACTGAAACAGTATATATTTTTCCTTTTTTTTCACTTACAACCTACTTGTGGCTTTGAATTTAAGTGAGTCTTATAATCAGCTATATAGTTGGGCCATGCTTTCATCCACTCTGCCAGTCTCTGCCTTTACCTTGAGAGTTTAATCCATTCACATTTAAAGTAACTACTGACAATATAGGACTTTTTCCTGCTGTTTTGCTTTTGTAAGTCTCATACCTTTTTGTCCCTCAGTTCTTCCATTATTCCCTGCTTTTGTGTTTAGCTGATCTTTTGTAGTGAACCGTTTACAATCCCTTCTCATTTACTCTGTGTATATTTTTCCAGTATTTTCTTTGTGGTTAACATGAAGCTTAAATTTAACATCCCAGATCTGTAACAATCTCATTTGATTTGGTACCAACTTTATTTCAGTATTACACACAAACTATGTTCCTATACGCCTCTGTCCCCCCACCTTTATGTTGTCACAGATTACATGTTTATACATTGTGTGGCCAAAATCAGATTTTTTCATTACTTTTTATGCATTTGCATTTTATATCCTGTAAGAAGTAAAAAAATTGGAGCTACAAACTAAAAATACAATACAGTGGTACTGGCACTTATAATTACCACATGGTGCCTTTATTAGAGTCTTTATTTCTTGATGCCACTTTGATCCACTGCCTGGTGTCTGTCCTCTCCTCAGTGTCAAGAACTCCCTTTAGCATTGCTTGTAGGGCAGGTCTAGTGGTAATGAAATCCCTCAGCTTTTATCTGGGAATATCTTCCTCATTTTTTGAAGGATAGTTTCACCATATATAGAATTATTTGTTGGCAATTATTTTCTTTTAGCCCTTCAAATACGTTGAACCACTGCCTTCTTGCTTCCATGGTTTCTCATGAGAAATTGGCACTTAATCTTACTGAGGCGTCTTTGTGTGTGACGTATTGCCTTTCTCTCGCAGATTTCCGGATTCTCTTTTTGACTTTGGCATTCTACAATTTGATGAAAAAATGTCTGGCTGTGGGTCTGTTTGAGTTTATCCTGTTTGGTGTTCACTGAGCTCCTTAGCTACGTACATTCGTGGCTTCTATTAAATGTGGGAAGTTTTCAGCCATTATCTCTTCCGCTATTCTTTTTGCCCCTTTCTCTCTCTGTTCTCCCTCTGGGATTCCCCTTATGTGCATGTTGGCATACCTGATGGTGGCCACGGTTCTCTTCCTTCATTTTTCCTTCTTTCTGTTCCTCAGACTGAATAACTAATTCTTTCTTCTGCCAGCTCCAATCTGTGGTTGAAACTTTATAGGTAATTTTTTTATTTCAGTGATAGTGGTCTTCAGCTCCCGTATTTCAGTTTGGTCCCTTTTTATGATTTCTCTCTCTTTAATGAAATCCTTCAAGTCTTTGGCTGTGTTTTCCTTTAGTCCTTTGAGCATATTTCAGAGCGTTTTTAAAAGTCTTCGCCTGATACGTCTAAAGCCAGGGCGTCTTCGCTGATGGTTTCTGCCGTTTCATCCCACCACTGTGGGTGGGCCGTCATTTCCTTTTTGCTTCGCATGCCTTGTAATCTTTTCTTACACACTTTGTATTTTGATATTTTGGGGTGTTACGTGTAGAACTTAGTCCCTACGGTGTCTGTGTAGTAAGTGTGCATCCGGCTAGTGACATGACGGAGATTCCTTTAATGCCAGAGGCTAGCAAACACACAGAGAAACAGACCACCCCGACTTGGTCTCTGCAGCGTGGCTCTGTGTTGGCTGGTGCTGTCCTTCAGTTCAGCCCTCCCAGCAGTGAGCCTGGCTGCCAGCCCGAGGTGGAAGCACAGGCTCTTCTCCAGTCTGTTCTGAGCACACGTCTTGCCCTGAGCTTGGGCTCGTGGCCTTAGGAGTTCCCCATTTACAAGGATCTCAATGCCGCCTCCTACTCCTAGGAAATACTCTTTTCTCCCATCCCGGGAGCTCTGTTGTAACCCTTTGCCCCTAGCCACTGCAGCAAAAAATCAGGGTAAGAACTGATCGTTTCTTATCCTGATTCAGCTGCCACAAGCTGCAGGCTCTCGGCCATGTCCATCAGGTGCCCGCTCCTGAGGACTGAAATGAGCCAGGTGGTCTTGGGGAGCTGGGGGTGCGGGGTCCCTTTGCACCAGGGCACAGACACCCCCGTGCTGGCACAGGCACACCCCCCCCCAAGCTTGTGTATTGATGGGTAGGATGCCAAGGTGCAGACAGTGGTCACGTCCCCAGCCTCCCAGGGAGGTGATATCCCAGCCCCCTGGCTGCCTGTGCGGAGGCCCCCCCACACCCAGGGTGGCAGCTGGGGGCTTTCTACCCCCCAGTGCCATGGGGCACTGTGGTCATGGCCTGGATGGCAGGGAGATGGTGCCATGTCCACTTTTGTGGGCTAGGCCTTCAGGGCCATGGACCCGGGGAGCAACCGGAGGCTGCAGTGTGGGGACGTCCTGCCGCCTTCTGCAAGCGGCCCAGCTCCCACCGTTCATCGGGCCACATCCACCCCTCGTCCTGAGATTCAGAGATCCACGGGGAGCCCCGGGCGCCTGGGGGAGGCCTCCACAGATGTCTGGCCTCAGGACACAGACCCGGCTCCGAGCTCAGAGCCTTGGCACATGAGGCAGAGCCGGGCGACCTCAGAATTTCACCCGCCTGGCCGTGTTGGAGCGTTCAGGGCAGGCTGTGACCGGGATAAGGTGGACATGAGCCTGGGGTGTTGGCAGGTGGGATGGGAAGCGATCAGGGGCTGGCACAGCCCAGCTCGTCTGTGCATGGCGGGATCATCACGGGGAGGGAGAGGCTGGGGGGCACGGTGTCCAGTGAGGCTGCAGGGCGGTGGGGACAGAGAGGAGAGGTCCCTGGGGGAAGGGTGGTGAGAGTGGCATGGGGCGGGGGGGCTCGGCGCACATCGGGGCCTGGGTCTGCCGGGACGTAGGGGAGGGGCTCTCAGGGCCCAGCTCCACAGGGTGGTGTGCACGGTGCCTGGGCTCTAGCGAAGTGGAGCACGCCCTCGCCGCCCAGAAACTGTGCGGTCGGCTGTGGTCCCTGTTCCGCTAAAGCCAGGCGGTGCGCGAGGGCCGCCAGCTGAGCGGCCCGAGGTCCAGACGGGGATGAGGCGGAGGGCGCGGGAAGCGGCGAGTCGCGGGGCTGGGGGCAGGGCTGGCCTCTGGGGCGCATCCTGGCGCCAGGCACCTGCTGGGAGCCCCAGGGACGGGCTGCGGAGTCTGGTGGCAGCAGTGAGGGCGAGGCGGCGGCTCACGGCCGGACTCCGGGGTGGACAGGCCGCTGGCCCACAGTTGCCCTGCTGATCCGCGTCCTCCTGGTCCCAACCGTCCCCGCTTGGGCCTCACGCGCCCTACGGCTTCTGGTTCCCCCAAACCTTTGGGGGCGGGTCCCTGGGCGCAGGGAGGCGGGGGCTGTTCTTGGGCTGCCCCTCCCCCTTCCCCTGGGCTGGGGGTGCACGAGAAAGCTGCTACTGCCTGTCAGTCTAGGGCAGGGGCTCCTACCCTTGTTTGTTCCACAGACCCCTTTCCCAGCCAGGTGAAAACCACAGACCCCTTCTCAGAATGTAGCGGCAGGTAGTTTCATGATTTAAACTTCCCTTTGACTTTGTAGGTCAGAGGAAATAAAGATAATATGTTGATTTTTTTTTCAGTTCAAGATCACAGACCCCCAGAAATATTTCCACGGACCCCTTGGGGGTCCATGGACCCCTGGTTAAGAACCCCTGGTCTGGAGGCATCTCCAGCTTGAATTCAGCTCAACCACAGGTTTTGAGCTTTCACTTGGGAACCTGATTCATCTCGGAAGTTGGCACTGCATGGCCATCTGCAGAGTTGATGCAAAGTCCCTTCCCCTGAAAGGGTGGGCTTCACAACCAGGCCACCTGCCTGCTCTGCTGCCTGGCAGTTGAGGCAGCTTTGGCTTTTTAATATTGTGTGAAGGGGGCACTTGGCTTTCCACTGTGATCGGGCCACAGTTCAGCAGAGCCACCGTGACCCTGCAGCCCCTGCAGGCATGCTCCCGGGACCTGCACAGGGACACACGCGTGCATACTGAGAGTGCACACACATGCACACACACACCCCTGAACACGCGCACTCAGTCATGCACATGCACACCCGCACGCATCCCTGCATGAGCACATGCACCCCCAGCACACGTATCCTGGCACACGCGTGTCTGCACATCTCCACACATGCACATATCTGCCCCCACACACTCCTCTTCCCCAGCCCTGTGACGGACTTGACAAACTCGTGCTCATTAGTTACGGAGTTTGAACACTCGGGGCTCCAGGGTGACCTGCAGATGCACTTAGAAGCAAGTTTGTCTCCGCAGAGGAGCTGCTGAGGGCAGGGACCACTTCTCCAGGACTTCAGGAGCAGCCCCCACCTCCCCCAGAGACCCCTCCAGGGGCCGGCCGAGCCTGTAGGTGGCTGCAGTGGAGCCGCCGGGCAGCCTTGGCACAGGGCGAGGGCGTCCGCGGGGCGGAGACCGCGGGTTGAGGGCGTCCCTGGGGTGGAGGCTGCGGGTCAGGAAGGGCCTGCCTCTACGTCATCGGCATGGAGCACCCCCAGTTGCTCCCCAGCTGGCTTGACAGACAGACGGACGGGGCGAAGGACACCTGGTTTCCCGCCATCCCTCGAACCACACGCATGAGAGGCGGCATGAGACCGCTCTGCTCCGCGGCGCCCTGCTTACCAGCGAGGCCGTGTCTTCACGTTTTACTAGTTTATTGTGCCGTGGCCTCTCCATCTGCCCGACCTTTGCTTCGTCTGCCGTGGCCCGTTCTGCGCCCTCCGGCACGCTGCGTTCTTGCGCAGCCGCGGTTCTTACCTGCACGTCTGCTCCCCCTGGTTGTCACGTGCTCTTTTCTTTTGTGGCTGCTGTCGATTGTTAAATGGAAGTGTCTTTTCTGATGTAGAGGCATTTCTAAGTCTGTTCCTCTTTGCCTTCTGGGTTTTGGGTGTTAAATAAGGGGCCTTCTCTACTCAAAATGTGTTCCCGTCCTTTCTGCCAACGTTTCCCTTGGTCTGGGGCTGTGAGGTAGGGTCTCGTTTTAGCTTATTTCTCCACGGCTGTGGAGGGTGTAGGTTAGCAGCACAGGCTCCAGAGCCCTGGGCTCCAGCACGAGCTCTGCACAGGTAACAAGGTGACGCCACCTGGGCACGTGACCGGCTTGGACGTGCCCCCTTCATCGCCGCCTGCACGCTGACACAGACTCGGCCCCATCAGCGCACTCCTGACCGTCTGTGGTCTGTCCTTTCCTGAGCCAAGCCCCAGCGTCTCCGTTGCTGTGGTTACAAATTAGTCCCGACAGCTGTCCGGGCGAGCCCTTCCCTCTGTCCTTTCTCACGCCTGCCTGGGCTCTTTCCTTTCATTCTTCAACAGGAACTTTTTGAAACAGTGTGCTCTTGACTGGAGTGGATTGACACTGCCGTCTGCGGAGTTGACTGCTGAGCGCTGGTGAACCTGTCTCCCATTAATCACGGCTCCCGGTCGGTCTTTCCGGAAAATCACAAGGTTCCTGCTGAACCGCCTGATACGTTTTTGGCACGCGCCAGCTCACAGTTGTTTAGTTTTCGCAGCTGCTTTTTTCCTGTGATGTTTTCTGGCTCGTGTTTGCTTTTGGTTTGTGTGACGCTTAGTTCAGCCACTTCGTTAGATGCTCTCATTTGTTCTGGTTGTCTTCAGTGGATTCTCCTGGGTTTTCCAGGTAGATGATCGTTATGCCCGGTGCTAGTACTCAGCCCATCTCTTCCTTCTCAGCGTCCATGCCTCTCCGGCCAGCACCTCCGTTACTGTGGCCGTGGCCACCTGGTCGCCTTCCCGACTGGAACCGGAAAGCCTCCCACCACACGGTGTCTGCTTCGGCTCGGGGGCCCTCCTTTTGTTGTTGAGACTGAGGCGAATCAAATTACGGATATTTCCCTCTCTAATATGTTAGAGGGGTTTTAATCTTTACAGATCCCATCTATAGCACGACCACAGGGATTTTTCCTTCAATCTGTTAAATAGCGAAGCACGTCACGGGAATTTTTTTCACCTATTTATTTTTAATTGTGGTAAAACATACATAACATAAAAATCATTTTAACCATTTGAAGCGGGCGATTCTTTGATGTTAAGTGCACCGAAACACTGTGTAACTCTCACCACTATTTCCAGACTATTGTCATCATCCCCAAGACCAAGACCCGTACCCACTTAGTGTCAACTTCCCCCGCCGCCCCAGTGCCACTCTCCTGCTCTCTGTCTCTATGAATTTGCTTATTCTAAGTATTTTATATAAGAGACATCATACTACATTTGTCCTTTTGCGCCTGGCTTATTTCATTCACCATGATGTGTCCAAGGCTCATCCGTGTGGGAGCGTGCACCACCCCTCATTCCTTTTACAGCAGTGGTAGCCCATTGGACACAGGAACCGCCTTTGTGACCCGTTTCTCTGGTGATGGGCACGTGGCTGGCTTCCCACTTTTGGCTATTGTGAGTGACAGTGCAGTGAACATTGGTGAGCAAACCCCTGTCCGAGTCCCTGCTTTCACTTCTTTTGGACATACTCCTAGGAGTGGAACTGTTGGGTCAGATGGTAATTTTATGTTTGACTTTCTGAAGAACTTCCACCTTGGTTTCCACAGCAGCTGCAGCACTTCACATTCCCACCAACAAGGTACAAGGGCTGCTGTTTCCCTGCATCCTCGCCAACCTCGTTATTTTCAGTTGTTGTTGTTTTCAGAATAGCCATTCTAGTGGGTATGAAGTGGTGCTTCGTTGTGGTTTTAACTTGCATTTCTCTAAGGGCTAATGATGTTGAGCATCTTTTCATGTACTTATTGGCCATTTGAATGTCATCTTTGGAAAAATGTCTATTCAAATCCTTGGTCCATTTTTAAATTGGGTTGTTTGTCTTTTTGTTGTTGAGTTGTAGGAGTTCTTCATGTATTCTGGATATTAAACTTTTATCAGATACGTGGTTTCTAAATATTTTTCCCATTCTGTACATTGTCTTTTCACTTTCTTGATAATGTCCTTTCATACATAAAAATTTTTAATTTTAATGAAGTCCTATTTATCTATTTTTCTTTTACTGCTTGTGCTCATAGTATGCTAAAAGAACCTGAAAATATTTAATATACTATAAAGTCCTGGAGAGAGTTCCCTATGTTTTTTTGTAAGAGATTTATAGTATTAGCTCTTATATTTGGGTCTTTGGTCCATTTTGAATTAATTTTTGTACATGGTGAAAGGTGGGGGGGTCCACATTCATTCTTTGGCACGTGGGTTTCTGGTTGTCCCAGAACCATTTGTTCAAGAGACTCTTTCCTCGTTGAATTGCTTTGGCACTTTGTCAAAAACCAGCTGGCCATAGATGTGTGGGATTTTGTCTCAACTCTAAATTCTACCCCATTAGTACGTATGTCTATCCGTATGCCAGTGCCACACAGTTTTAATTACTGTAGCTTTGAAATCCGGAAGCGGGAATCCTCTAACCTGTCCTTCACGCCTAAAGAAACTAGAACAAGAAGAGCAAACTAGACTCAAAGTTAGAAGGAAGGAAGGCAGGAGTAAATGTTCAAGCAGAGATCATTGAAATAAAGAGCAGGAATACTGGAGAGAATCAACAAAACCAAAAGTTGGATTTTTGAAAAGATCAATAAAATTGAGAAGCCTTTCAGCCAGACAGACAGAACGAGAGAGGACACTAATAAATAAAACCAGAGATGAAAGTGGGGACGTTTGATTTAAAGTCTTTGACTCATCGTTCCAATGTGTGAACTTCCTCGGGGATGTTGTCTGGCAAATTCTTCCTTTTCTGCGAATGGGCCACACCCTCCAGTTTCTTTGTGTGTTTTGTAATTTTTTGCTGAGGACTGGACATTCTGACTATTATGTTGTGACTCTGTTCTCCTTTCAAGATTGTTTTACTGCTTCTTTAAGATCATCTGCCACTTTGGCCACCCTCAGAGCCGGACTCAGAAGCCGCGATCGGCCATCAGGCACACTCCCTGGGATTTTGGAGGTCTGGGTCCTGTTAGCCCACTCTGGCATCAGCCAGCTGCACTGGGATCCCAGGCTGCAGCCCCCACTGCTGCCTGCCATGTGGTGGGGGGCAGGGGGGGGCGCTGCAGGTGGAATTCACCCACGTTTGCTGCAATTCAGCAGCCTCTTCTCCCTGCTTCTCCCCGGATGCTGCCCCGGATTCCAAAAGTTGATTCAGACAGTCCCTGCAGGTTCAGTAGTGGTTTTGGTGGAGGGACGGATTCCTGGAGCTCCTTGCTCTGCCATCTTCCCACGTCCTCTCCAAGCCCCAGCCCCTGGGAGTGCCGTGTGTCCTGTAAGCCACTGACACCGCCTGGAACTCTTCCTGGAAGAGTGGGTGAGGGCCAGGGAGAGAGACGCATCCCTTGAACCGCCATCTTTTATGAACGGGTGATGCTTTGGCACATCCGTCACAGGGGGCCGAAGGACGGTGGGCGAGGCCTCGGGCCACGAGCTCGGGACTTCGTGCTGGGGTCCCCTTGGGCCATGCCAGGGAGGAGGGAGGGGGCAGGGTTGGCGAGGCACAGGCTGCAAGGCAGACCCTGGTGTCTGGGCAGCCATACCTGGACCACCTCAGCTTCTGGGGGGACATGCCCCTCACCCACCCCCAAAAGCTCTCCCACTGGGATGCAGGAGCAGCTGCCCAGTGGTGTCAGCCGAGGTCTCTTACCCTGGCGCCTTTCCAAGGGCCCCCGCGGCCCTAGCTCCTGGCCAGGGCACGAACAGCCCAGTCCACACGGACATTCAGCTGAGCTGGAGCGAGGCGGGGTGCCGGGGGTCTGTGCGGTGTCTCTCCGTGGCTGTGAGCTCACCGGATGGCCGCCTGAGCTCCGTGAGGGCTCAGTTATAGAGCTGGGGACTGAGGCCGGGAAGGGTCACCACTGGGCTGGAGTGGGGGGCGGGGACAGGTCTCCGGACGCCTGGTGCTGTCTGTCCCCCGCCCCCTCTGTGCCCTCCTGAACGGAACAGCGCGCACCCCCCTGAGCTCCTCCACGGGCCCGTGAAGTCCAGGCCTCGAGGTTGGGAGAGAAGCCAAGGCAGCCACGTGGGGGGGGCAGCAACGCGGCCATGGGGGTTCCCGCGGGCCTCCCCCTCCCCCCACCGTAGTCCCCCCACGCCCCAGCCACCTTGTGACTAAGGGCAAGCACGCGCCACGCTGATGCAGTTAGGAAAATGTTATTGTTCAAATGCCGCCAGATTCTCAGGGTGAACCCATGAACCCATGACCCCGGGAAAAGAACGAGCACGCTGGGTGTCCTGCCGCGTGCCACTTACAACCTGGCTTGGATCACAGGGCTCTCCCGTCGCTGTGAGGGGGATGCTGGCGCCCGCTGCTTTGCAGGGGGTGTGGTGAAACGCGCTTTCCCTGCCTGACTCGAGGAGAGGCGGTCTCCTAGCACCCACTCGCCTGCCCGGGACCTCGGGCCTAGGTGCTCCAGGAGGGTGCTCGGCCCTCGCCAGCAGCCTGCTCTCGCTCTCCAGGTCAGGGCCCCAGGGCGACCCCAGCCCTGCGCCTCGCCCCCCTCCACCCCTGCCCTCCCTGGAACAGCCTAGAAGGAGCCTGTTTGTGGGTCTCTGCTAAAGAATCGTGCCTTCCCAGGGGTCTGGCCTGTCTCAGGTGTTTGCTCTTCACGCAGGAGCCAGGTGAGATCAGTGCTCAGGCCAGGTAGCTGAGCCCACGGGGAAGACTTCCCACCTCTTCGCGTACCTCCACCTCCCACCACAGGCTGTGTGAGGGGCGGCACCCAGAGGGGGCTGTGGCGGAAACGCACCTGGGAGGTTAGGTTCAGGAGACCTGGGCTCTGGCCTGAGGGACACTCACGGCCCCCAGTGCCCTGGGGTTTTGTGGGGAGGTCTTGCTGTCTTCCTGGGTGTGAAGTGCAGTTGTGCTGGGAGGGGCTGGAGGGGGGCTGCAACCCTCAGAGGGTTTGGGGGGCTAGGCCGGCACTGGGAGCCCGGGGTGGCTCTCCCAGCCCTTGGTCCAGGAGCTCCAGGACCCCACAAGCAGCAGAGAAGCCGGCAGGGGCTCAGTGACTGATGGCCCCTCTGCCCCTCACTGAAAGCTCGAAGCTCAGTCCAGAGGGTCCCCCTGCTCTGCCCCCACACCCCCCACTTGGCTGGTGCCAGGTCTCTAGGACCCACCCCCACACCCCACCCCCACAGCTTCTGATTTGAACTGAGCTGCTGTGCTGGGAAGGCAGCTGGTGGCTCTCCCCCCACCCCACCCCCAGCACCCAGAGGGTCCGACAGGAGGGTCTGTGGGCTGGAGGGGGAGTTTCTGGACCCTGTCAGGAGGCCTGAGCAGGGTGTCTTGGCAAAGGTGGTGGGGGGCCAGGAGGACTTGAGTAGGCCCGGGGGTGGGAGGGGAGGCCCTTTCCCCGCGCAGCCCCTGCCCTGACCCCGAGCCTCACCCTCAGGACCCCTCTGCCCGCTCAGCACCCCCTCCCCGCGCAGCCCCCGCCTCCAGGTGCGGCCAGACCCGCGCGGACCCCGCGCGCCCCCGCCTGGCTCTTGAGGCGCTGCGCTGCGCGGGGCTGGGCCCGCGGGACCGGCGGGGGCTGCGCGGCGGCTGAGGGGGCGCCGGCGTGTGCCCGCAGGCAGCCGGGCGCCGCGGACGGCGTGCTCCTGGACGTCAGCGGCCTCGCCATGAGCGACCTGGACTCGGAGGTGCTGCCCTTGCCGCCGCGGTATCGCTTCCGGGACCTGCTGCTGGGCGACCAGGCCTTCCAGAACGACGACAGGTAGGGGCGGGGGCGCGGGCGCGGGCCCCGCGCGGCGGAGCTGTCCTTGGTGCTGGCGCCGGCCCGGGGCCTCCCGCCCCGCGCGCCCGCCGGCGCCCTTCAACTTTTCCGCGCTGCGGGGGTTGGGGTGGGGGGTGCAGAAGAAGTTGGAACCGGGGTTGGGGGCTGAGCATCGTCCCCCGGGAGGGGTGCCTGGAGCATGGACAAGGGTGCTCTGTGCTGGGGAGGCTCCCCAGAAACCGATTTCTGGTCCCTGGCTTCCCACGTCTGCTCCCACCCCCCAGCCCCGTAGCTGCTGCCGATTTGGGGGCAGAGCCTCTCGGTCGCCGAACGCTGGTGTCCTCTTTTCTCCGGCTCTGGCCACCTATTAATTATCCATGGGGGCTGGTGTCCTCCGAGCTCCCGCTGTGGCCACTTATTCCGGGTGAGGACGTCCCCTCCCCTCGAATTCTCGCGGGCGTAAAAACGCGACAGGAACTGAGTCCTTGGTAAAGGGCTGGAGAAGGAGCGCGTGGGGATACTGATCTTGCCCAGGGACTCGGCAGGAAGCTGGAGGAAGTGCTGCCTTTTCCCCAAATAGCTGTCTTGGGTAAACATGCAGCACTTTAGCTCCGGCAGCCTCGCGGGGAGGCGCTTCTGCCCTGCGTGTGCCGGCGAGCGTTCTCGGGGCTCCCGCCGGAGCCTGCGGGGGCTGGGGGACCAGGCCAGGCGGTCCACCCAGCGCGTGCAGGAGAAAGCCGGTGCCGTCAGCATCTCACTCCCCACCCAGCCCTGGACTGGATGGCTGAATTTGCATTTTTTTTCTAACAGTGCCATTATTCAAGTTAGCACAAAAAGTACAGGGGTTTGAAAATTGTCGGCACAGAAATTGAGCTTTCAGAATAATCCTTTGCCGAAACCGCAGCTGGAAAAACAGGATGTTTGTGAGGAGGGTCGCTGTGTGCAGAATGCGTGTGTAAGGAGCTGCGACAGCTTTTGACACGTGATATTTAAAGCCTCTCTTCCTGCTAGAAGTGGAATATTCTACCAGCCCTCACTCGGCATCCAGTTGCATTAAACTAAGTAGAGGCAGAAAGAGTGAACCGCAAATCTCCACCCGTTTAGAATCAAAGAACATAAAGAGACTTTAAAACTTGACTTTTGTTGTAGCTGTACTAAATGCTATCCGAATAAATAAACCCATCTGTGAACAAATTGCCCCAGGTCAAGAGGCAGTTCAACTCCTGCTTGGGCACAGGAGGGTGGGGCTGTGGCGTGGCACACGTGGCTGTCGGGCTCACCTGCCTTCTTGGGATGCGGCGCAGGGCGGGGGGCCTTCCCTGAGCTGAGCCAGGAGACTTGGCATCTTTCTTAGCCAGCACCAGCCAGCCCCTTGGGTGACTGCTCAGCTGGGACGTGACTAATTCTCAGAAACAGCAGCAATGGGAGATTCTTTGGATGCTGGGCAGGAAATGGCGTCCATCTCCCCTGAGCAGTGCCCGGGGCCTGGGGATGACTCGATAGAGGCCAGCGACTGAGTCGATGTCCTTATGATGATATATCCATTCATTTTCAGGGAGTGGCTGGGAAAGGCTTTGGGTCTTCCCTGGAGAGCACTGCCCCCGCCTCCCTGGGAAAGGGAAGCAGCACTGAATCTTCTGCCATGTCCCAGACCCTGATAGGTGCTCGTTTTTTTTTATTGTAAAATACACAAAACATGGAGTTCACCATTGGCAATATTTGGTGAATTCACAATGTTGTGCAACCATCACCACCGCCTAGTTCCAGAGCCTTTCCATCACCCCAATAGGAGACCCCCAGTGCCTTAAGCAGCCCCCCACACCCCCACCCCCAGCCACACCAACCGTGTTCTGCTCCCCTCTGTAGTGGGCTCACAGGTTATGGGCTGGTGGAATTTGGAGGCGTGCTGCAGGCACGTGTGTGCACACCTGTGTGTGCGCACGTGTGTGTGTGTGTAAGAGGCTGTGACTCCTCCAGAGGCTACACCCACGTGGCTGCCCTCCGCAAACGCCCTTCTCTCGTTGAAAGTGACCGGCGCATCCAGATTGGGTGGTCCCCTGCCCCGTGGCATGGCTTGGTCTCGAGATGAGGCCCCTGGCCTGAGATGCCGGCATTGACGCTACTGGACAGCCCTGGCAGACGTTGCATGGCAGGAAAGGGCCCTGCCGAGCCGCCTGGGGAAGGCCCTGCTGTCCCCAGTGAGCAGACACGGGGCTGGGGGGAGGCTCTCAGGTAGGGAGGGGCTGCTGGTTTGTGTGACCGCGCCGCCCCGGGGGTTCCTCCCCTGCTAGTGTGGAGGCCGGAGACCAGGGCAGGGGCAGTTGGCCTTGGGCCTCGTGAGGTCACTGCTGGCTGCGCAGGGGCCCAAGGTGGGCAGCAGGGTGGGGTGGGGGCCTCCACAGGGCTCCTTGCTTGAGGGCCTGTGGGCACTGGTTCCATCCTAGCCCCACCTCCTCCCCCCGTGCATCGGGTCCTTTCCTGGTGAGGCCTAGGAAAGGGGAACCAGGAGTTCTGGAAGCCCAGGGCTAGGAGAGGAACCCAGCAGGAGCGACCAGGACTTTTGTACGGGAAAGCAGCCTGGGGGGGCTCCACTCCCACCAGCCGCTTCCTCCTTTTCCAACCTTCTTGGCCCAAGGAGGACTGCGGTGGTGTCCTGTAGGGGCTGGTGATCTGGTCTTGCCCTTCTCATGTACATCCAGGCTCTGGAAGGTTCCCCCCTTGTGCTCGTGAGGGCAGCAGTGGCGGAACCAGTACGTCTGGGCAGGACCTGGAGGTGGGTCCCTGGCTTTGAGCCCAGACTCCCCAAACTCAGGGAAGGAGGGGAAGGGGAGCAGCTGCTTGGAGCCCCCCTGGGGGCTTGTGGCATAGGCCTGACAACCCCACCTAGCCACTGGAGCCCCAGGCCCTCTTTCCCACCCTGACTGCCCTCTGCCCCCATCACTGATTCCCTAAGTGGAAGGATAGGGGAGGGGACGCTGGCCTGTTGGGACCCTTTCCACACGCAGCGGCTCCAGGGGTGCTGTGGGATGAGAGAGGAAGAGCCGCCTCGGGCCCGGGAGGCCGTGGAATGGCCAGGAGGGTCCAAGGCTTCAAGGAGGGCTCGGGGGCATGTGACCCCAGGAACAAGCGGGGTGCAGTGTGAGCTGTGTGTGCCTTCCTTGGCACCGGAAGCCCGGCCCCAAGACCCTGGGGGATGGTGAGACCCTGGCCACCAGCACAGAGTGGGCGTCCCGTGGTGGGGGCTCAGTAGCTCCCACCTCTTCCGCCCACGCCCCCCACCCACAGTCCTGCGCCGGACCCTCCGTCTCCCCCCGCACTGTCCTCTGCTCGTGTCTGGGGCGGGCTTTGCAGGGCTGCCTCCTGGCCGCTGTGAACGGGCGGCAGAGCTGTGGGCTCCCTCTCCAGGGAAATCAAGCCACTTGTCATGAGTCATCACGCCTCGAGGGGCCTGTGGCCTTGGGGGAGGGAGGGGCTCGCCGGGAACGTGGGCGAGCAATGCTGCACCGCCCGCCGGGCTGGCATCTCATGGGGGAATGGAGCCAGCACGGCACAGCCTGGCACAGACCCTGAGCCGAGTGCTCGCACGACCCCAAGCAGGCGGGGTTTCCTGGGGCGCGCCCTCACTGTGGCCTGCCGGGCCAGCTCTCGGGGCTCCAGGGGGGCAGGACTCTGGGCAGAAGCCACCTAAGACCCCTCCCCTCTGCTCAGGACTCGTGCCCCAAGGAATCCAAGGGTCAGCTTGCGGGGGCCCAGGGGCCCTCCCCCCTCCCTGCCCCCAGCTGATCCTCCAGTGTCCCCTGGAATCCTGGGCAGGTGTCACAGTGCTGTTGGCTGCAGACCCGAGGGTCAAAAGCCTCTTCCTCCTTGGGCAAGGTGTGCCCCCTCCCAGCTGGCTCTTTCTGCAGGGGAGGGGCTCCCCTCGGGGGTGGGCGTGGGGATGGAGCCCCCTTGACTGGTGCCCAGGGTAGCCTCCCAGCCTCCCGGTTGGCCCAGCCTGTGAGGAAGAGGTTGCTTCAGCCTCTGCGGGCCTGGGGGCCCCGGGACTGTGTCCTTGTGGGGGGTGCCGCCTGGCAGAGGAGCGTCAGAGGGCGGCCAGGGCCCGGGGCCGGGCCTGAGGGGCTGAGGGGCTCGCACGGCGCCGAGCCTGCAACCTCAGGCGTCTGAGTGGGACAGACACCGGGATCCATGCGGGTGCCTGGGACGGGGTGGGGGTGGCGAGGAGCCCAGGGCCTTGCCCCCGTGCCCCAGCCCAGCCTGGCCGCTGCCCTCTCCCCAGGCGTCCGGCGCTGCAGGAAGGGCCTGGCAGGTCAGAACGTCGCCCAGGACGGGCCCCTCGGCTGTGCCCCTCGGCTCCTCCGACAGCAGAGTCACCTGACTTGGTTCTCTGCGCTTGAGCAACATCAAATATTTTTTCACACAACAGTGGAGAAGTGGGAAAGGCAGGGGGTTCCGGCCATTGCCGGGGAGATTGGGGGGAGGGGGTTGCAGCCGCTGACCTCAGGACAGACCCTGCCGGGCCCTGCGGGAGGAACTGCTGACATAGGCCTGGCCCAGGGCGACCCCCTCCAAGGATTCAGCTGGTCCCTCTGCAGGTGCAGCGGGGCCTGGCTGGACAGCTGGAACCTGGGGGCTGGGCTGCGGGGGAGGGGAGGGCTGCAGGGGAGGGGGGCTGCGGGGGAGGGGAGGGCTGTGGGGGAGGGGGGCTGTGAGGGAGGGGAGGGCTGCGGGGGAGGGGGGGCTGCGCGGGAGGATGGGTGAGCCTCCGCGGCCCCCTCCCGGGCTCTGCTGGGCTTGCCCCTCCCCACTGCCCCTCCCTCTCCCCCTTCCCTCCCCCATTCCAAGGGGCTGGGATCAAGCCGTGCAGTGGGGGTGGGGAGAATGGGTAAAGAGGAGTCCAGGAGTCGAGGGCGGGGTCTCACCTGTAGCTGTCAATCGCGGGAGGCTTGACTGGCGGTAGAGGAAGGAGGTTGGAGCCTCCGGGTGCCCTGGACGCGTTTGAGGGCCCCTCCTGCCCCGCCTCCGCCTGCCCGCTGGGCCCCATCCCCCTCCCCTTGCCCCGCACCAGCCCTTGCCTTGGACAGTGCCCACCCTGGCACCATGGGAGCAGGAAGCCAGGTGGGGCTCCTGCCTGCCCGGCAGCTTCTTGGGGCCCCCCTCCAGGACAGCTGGCCTGGCTTATCTGCACCCCAGAGCCTGCCCCAGTGGGCGCCCAGCCCCAGAGTTTCTCATGAGTGGTTTGGGGAGGTGCCTCCTGGAGGGGTCACCATTTTTCCTTTGGGGGCACTGTGGAGGCTGGGGGGCCAGGCTGGAGGCCATGAGATGCTCGCAGACTGTTTCCGCCTTGGGGGGCCTGGGCAGGACCCCACTGGCCTCGCTTCCCATGGAAAGATGCAGGCGCCAAGCTTGGCCGTGGCTTTGGCACGGGGTCTTCCAAAGGCTGTGGACCCTCCCCATGTGCTTGCAGGGCCTCTGTGGGTGCCCGTGGGGCCGTGGGCCTGGGTGACCCCGAGTTCTTCTAGGCAGGCCTCTCCCTGTGTTCGGGAGTGTCCTCTCAAAGGCAGGTTTTCGCTGGTGTTTGAGAGGTGGGAAGGTGGGCTCGGCCCATGGTCTGGGGTCCGAGGCCCATGGGCCCTTCAAGCTACTCAGAGCTCCTTGGGCCTGGTGTTCACTGGTCCACCTCACCAAGGTAATCCAGCCAGGTATCCCCAGAACACCGGCATCCAGGGACAGGTGCCCAGGGGCTCCCAGGGGGAGGGGACGGAGCAGCCTCAGAGGAGGGCAGCTCACCTGCTGCAGTGCCAGTGTCACTGGTACGGAGCAGGACCTTCCGGAAAGGCTCACCCTGGTGGGGTCTCATGGGGGCCAGGGTGTGCCGTGTTCGGGGATGTGCAGGGAGGGGGCCGGGCATGGAGAGAGCTGGGAGTTGTGGGGGTGCTGGGGGATGGCAGGGGGAACTAGGAGGCTGGAGGTAGAGGCTGGGGGCTGCAAGGGAGCAAGGGGACCAAGGGGGGAGCAGGGGGACCAAGGGGGGAAGCTGAGGGTTGAAGGAGCTGAAGGAGAGCCGGGGGGCTGTGGGAGGGGGGAGCTGGGGGCTGCGGAGGGGAGCTGCCTGCTTGAGGCTGGGAGGAGCTGGGGAGCAGGAAAGAGTCGCACTTGCCCCACCGGGAGCCCGTGGGGACCCCCGGAGGCTGGTCTGGCTGCTGCTGTCCGGGGCACACTTAAAGGCGCCGCAGCTGCCCTGGCTGTGGGCTGAAGCACAGTCTGGGCGGAGTGGCCCAGGAGGGGAGATGGTTAGGGGCACGGAGGGAGCACGTCCCCAGGGCGGCCACGGGGGCGGGACGCTGGCTCTTCCCAGCCAAGTCCGGGGCTGGGAGCCTCCGCGGCCACCTGGCAGGCCCCCGGCCTGTCCACACCCACAGCGGCTTCCCCGCCCCCGCCGCCTCCCTGCAGGGCCCCTCCCCCTCCTCCCAGGACAGCGGTGCCTGAGCCCACCCCTCTGCGGATCCCCACCCACCACCAGGACCCCCGTTGCATCATCTTTACTGGCGCCTCTGCCTCCCTCCCTGGTCCCTGAGCTCCCAGCGGCCAGGCTGGTGGGGAGGCACCTGTGGTGAGGGGCCGCCGCAGGAAGGCTGTCACGGCAGGCTGGGGACTAGGGTGCACAGGACCCTCCACAGGCTCGTCCAGGCAGGATGCAAAGGACCCAGGTCCCTGCCCCAGCGCCCCACGCCCCAAGTCAGCCGCGGGCCCTAAACTGGGGTGGGGGCTGAGGCTGGGGCGGGGCGCGGAGAGCCCTTCCCCCATCAGGCCTTCCAGGTTCGGCTGGCACTGAGGGGAGGTGGGCGGTGGGCGACGAGGGGCTGGAAGTCCGCTTCTGCCGGGTACCCCTGGCCCTCCCCCCTCCTTCCCCCTCCCCTCCCTCCC
>JAQZBX010040404.1:0-15775 GCA_029593785.1 Cabassous unicinctus | reverse complement strand
AAACAAAGATGGAAGACTCAAACTTCCTGATTTTAATACTTACTACAAAGCTACAGTAATCAAGGCAGTGGTGATACTGGCATAAGGATATGCATATAAATAAATAGAACAGAATTGAGAGTCCAGAGATAAACCCTGACATTGACAGTTAACCAATTTTTTACAAGAGTGCTATGACAATTCAATTGGGAAAAAATAGTCTTTCAACAAATGGTGCTAATACAATTGGATATCCACCTCTAAAAGAATGACAACGCACTCCTTCCTCATACTACACACAAAAGTTAACTTAAAATAGATCTAAATCTAAGAATTAAAATGATAAACCTCTTGGAATAAAATACAAAATAAATCTTTGTGATCTTGAGTCAGACAATGGTTTCTTAGATATGACCCCTAAAGCACAAGCACCCAAAGAAAAATAAATTGGACTTCATCAAAATTAAAAACTTCTGTGCTTCAAAGGACACCATCAAGAAAGTGAAAAGACCCCCCAATGGAATAGGGGGAAATATCTACAAATAATTTATCTGATAAAGAATTTGTATCTAAAATATATAAAGTTCTCTTACAATTCAATAATAAAAAGACAATCCCTCAAAATGGACAAAGAATCTGAAGACATTTCTCCAAAGAAGATATACAGATGGCCAATAAGCACATGAAAAAATGCTCAACATCATTAGCCATCAAGGAAATGCAAATCAAAACTATAATGAGATACCACTTCACATCCACTAGGATGGCTGTAATTAAAAAGACAGTTAAAAGAAGATTTGGAGAAATTCCTACACTACTGGTAGGAAAGTAAAATGGTGTAGCTTCTTTGGCAAACAATCTGGCAGTTCCTCAAAAGACTAAACATGAAATTACCAGATGACCCAGTAATTCTACCCTAGGTATACATACACCCAAGAAAAATGAAAACATCTCCACACAAAAACTTGTATACAAAAGTTCATAGCACCATTATTCATAATAGCCAAAAAGTGGAAACAACCCAAATGTCCATCAACTGACAAAAGTGGATAAACAAAATGTGATATATCTATACAATGGAATATATCAGTCATAAAAAGGAATTGAAGTACTGATACTTCATTATTACTACAACATGCTATAACACAGACAAACCTTAAAAACATAGTGCTAAGTGAAAGAAGCCAGTCACAAAAGACCACATTTTGTTGAATCAAATTATATAAAATATTCAGAATAGGCAAATCTATAGAAACAAAAAGTAGATTACTGGTTGCCTAGGGTTGAGGAGCTTGGGGAGAAATGGGGAGTGTCTGCTAAATGGTATGTGGTTTCTTTTTGGGGTGATGAAAACGTTCCAAAATTGATTTGTGGTGATGGCTGCATAACTGTAAATATTCTAACAACCACTGGAATTGTACATTTTAAAGGGGTAAATTGTATAAAATGTGAATGTCATCATTTTATATCAATAAAGTTTTCATATATTTTTTTTAATGCTAAATTTGCCGCATACTCCTATTATACATCTTCCTGACTAGGAAAATGATACCAAGTGACTGGTGCAGAGGAACAAAATGAAGCAGTTTCTTGGTTTAAATAAACAAAACAAAAAAAAAATAACAACCAAAAAACACGTTTCCAACTGAAAATAACCCAAATACATAAAATCCTTTCTTTATATGTCGCATGGATTGGTTTTTCTTTGACAGTTTGAAAATATTCCCCAAATGAATTTCTCACGACCAGATGACACGATTAAGAAATAATTTGCTAACATTTTTCATTTTTTTCTCTGTTAACTGTTGTTTATGTGCTCTGCATATCCTTGTATTCATTTTGATTGTTATTACTTTATAAATAGTCTATTATTTCATTTGGCTTTTTAATGTATTAACTTAAAACCAAGAATCATATTCAACTCCAATTTTAACTCAGATTCCCAGTGCTATTTTATGAATTCATTAACTGGGCTTTGACCAGTTATAGCCTGTAATCTAGTTTTATATTTTGACATTAATGATCTCTTATAGGGAGCAGATAGATTTTTCTTTTGGTAGGTGACTGAACTAGCTTATCAAAATCCAGTATTTTATTTTTAAAATCTAATTTATTTAAAGTTTTTTTTCTTGCAATTTATTTATTTTAGCTTTGTTATTTATTTTCTCCCACTTCCCTTTGGTTCCTTACTTTCTGCCTTGCCAAATTGTTTAGGTAGTTCTATTTTTTTGTGACATTTCTTTTTTATTGATATAATCTATATTTAAATAAAACATTTTCCTTAAGTTATTGTTCTGACAGCATTTTTAATTTCTGATATGCTTTATTTTTTTTAATGTTTATCTATACTGTTTCTATGATCTAGACTTCATCCAGTCCTGGATATTGGTTTTTCCCATTTTCCATTCCCATGTGGTTCATTCATTCATTCATTCAATAAATACACATGAGTACCTTATATGTGTCAGGCAGAATTCACAGAAATGAATGAAAACAGGAAAAAAAACTCTGCTCACAAGAAGCTTAAATTCCAGGGGTGAAAAAACACAAGATAAGCAAATAAACACATACATTTTATGACCCTGCAGCAGGCAGAACTTGAAGATTGTCCCCGTGATCTTTTGCCTTCCCTTGAGTGAGTTTCTAACCAAGAGGATATGGCAAAGGTGATGGAATGTCACTTCTGTGATTAGGTTATTTTATATATATGACGCTATCTTGTTAGGACGACACTAGAGAGACAAAAAGAGATTTTCCTTGCTGTTTTGAAGAAGTAAGCAGCCATTTAAAGAAGGCCACGTGGCAAAGAACTGTGGATCCACCTCTAGTACCCGACAGAGGCCTCTAGCAGAGAGAGAGCAAAAAGCCAAGCTCTCCATCATATAGCTGCAAAGAAATGAATTCTGCCAACAACCTGAGTGAGTTTAGAAGTGGATTCTTCTCTAGACAAGTCTCCAGATGAAAATTCAGCACAGATGACAGCTTTATTGCAGCATTTAGAGTCCCTAAGCAGAGGATCCAACTAAGCCACACCCAGAAACTGTGAGATAATGTGTGTTGTTTTAAGTCGCTAAAGTTATGGTAATTTGTTATATAACAACAAAAAACTAAGACAGACTCCTAATAAGAAGTATTATGAATAAAATTAAGATAAATGAAGGAAATAGGGAATACAGTAGGGTGCAATTTTTAATGGCATGCTTAGGGAGGGCCTTCCTGAGAAGGTGACATTTAAAAGTTAAGGGAAAAAGCCATGAAAGTCTCTGAGGGAAGTGTTCCAGGTAGAGAACAAGTGAGGAAGCTCTCAGGTAGGAACATGCCTTCCCTGTTTAGGAACAACAATGAGGTCTACCTGCCTAGAGTCAAGTACACAAGGGGGGACAGCAGCAGGAGATAAGGTTGAAGAAGTAATGGGAGACCCTACTGCATACATTGTATACTTGCATACATTGTACTGCATACAATGGGTCCTGGCAACTCATCATAAAAATTACTTGCGCTTTTACTGAATGAAATGCAAACTTTCGAAAATTCTGAACAGAGAAGTGATATGATCTGACTTACAGTTAAAAAAATCACTTCAGCTGCGGGCTTAAAAGTAGACTGCACAGGGACATGGTAAAAGTTATGAATCCAATTAAGAATTTAATACAACAATACAAGGAATAATTAATGATGGCTGCAACAAAGTTATAACAATGGAAGTGGTAAGAAAGTGAGGACTGGATATTCTGAAGGTAGAGCCAAGAGAATCTCCTGAATACTGGGCACAGGATGTATAAGGCAATAAAGAGGAGTCAGTGATAACACCAAAACTTTTGACCTGAAGAAATGGAAGGACAGAGTTGCTATTTACTGAGATGGAAAGACTGCAGAGGAGTAGACTGGGGTGGGGGGTAGAAATCAGGAGTCCCATTTTAGACATGTTTGTTCGAAGATGTGTATTAGACAATTATATATACTAGCCTAGAGATAAGCAGAGAAGTCCAGGTTAGAGATACAAATTTGAATGCCCAGTATATAAATGGCATTTGAAGCCATGAGACTAGGTGAGATCACTAAGAGAATGAGTATAGTCAGAAGAAAAGTTCCAAAGAAACAAGCCCTGGTGTACTCCAACTATTAAAATAGGATAAGCTGATACCAGTAAACTAAAGAGGAATAGCCAGAAAGTTAAGAGAACCAATAGAGTGTGCTGTGTCCTAGAAGCCAAGAAAAGGAAGTGTTTTAAGGTGGAGGAAGTAACCAACTGTGTTAAAGCATGCTGATAGGTTAAGTAAGAACTAACTACAGGATTTAGTACCTGGAAGTCACTGATAAGTTTCAGAGGAGAGGTGGAGAGAGGGTTAATAGAAAACGAGGAGGGAAACTTAGGAGACAGCAACTACAGGCAATCCATTCAAGGTGCTATAAGGGGAACAGGAGCAGCTGGGAGGGAAAGTCAAGGGAGGGTTTTTGTTACTGTTGTGTTTGTTTTACAATGGGTAAGTAGTATCACATTTGGATGCTAATAGGATGACTCAGTGAAGAAGGGAAAATTGACTGAGAAGAGAGAAGAGACAACTGCAATAGTACCTCCCTGAGTAAGCAGAAGCAAATGGGATCTAATGCACAAGGAACTGGCCTTACATAAAAGAATAGATGAAGGAAGGCAGATGTAGAGAAGTGAACAGACTTAGGTAGGTGGTGGGAACTTATTAAAGCTCTCTTCTGATTGTATCTATTTTCTCAGGCAAGAATCTATAGAAAAACAATAGCTGAAGCTGATGACTGGACTGTTATATGGGGATCTGACAATACCCAGTGACATAGAGCTTTGGCTTAAAATAGCTGCAGAGGAGACAAAGTTTAGGTGAGAAGTTAGATCAGCGGCAACTGCATAAAGCCAAGAAATCTCCTAAGGACTATCTCCTAAATAAAAGGGTTAACCAGGAGAAAACGCTTACTGAAAAGGGATATGGCAAGGAAAAGTGTCTGTTTGTACCTTGGTTCCTGAGAATTTATCACCACAAACACCCTTCATGAGACATAAACTCACACTATCTATGTAGCACAACTTTCAAGCTTTTAGTTAGAGTTAGGTATGCCCCTGGGTGCCTGGAGCCAGGTAAACTTTTTCTGGGAGAATGTACCCCTCAACCCAGATCTCAAAGAATCCCTGCAAATACATTTTCTCAGTGTAATATAAAACCAGCTGATAATGGTGCTCTGATATCTAACATATCTAGGTTAAAATCCCAGCTCTACCTTTTTACTCAGCTCTATATTCTTGGGGAAGTTCTTGAGAGCTGCAGTTCCCTCTTCTGTAGAATAGGGAGAATAATGCCTGTGTCATAGGTTTTCTGAAACCATGGTACCCGGTACGCATCTCTCAAAATGGCAATTGTTGTTAAAACAGTACTAATAGTTATTATTCTAATGATAAGTTACTTAGAAGTTTTACCTAATAATATAAAATAAAAGTTTATTCGTGGTAAACAAAAAGTACTCTTGCCCCATCCAACCACCCACCCCAAAATAACTGAACTTGACTAATACATTTTCTAGACAACCAATGGATCAAAGAATGACCATGAATGAATCACAATGAAAATTAGAAAAATTTATGCTTTGAATAATAATAAAAATAATACATATCAGAATATGGGTTTAAAAATACTTTGTGAGATAACACTAAAGCTAAACTTAAAAGGAAAATCTATAATGTTACAAGCATATATTTGAAACGAAGAAAGACTGAACATCCATCTAAAAAGGTCTGAAAAAATGTAGAAGGAAAGAAAGAACAACAGATTAGAAACTACTGAAACAGGAAACATACAATGCAGAGGTTATACACAATCAAAAGTTAGTTCTTTGAAAAGACATAAAATGATAAACCCTTGGTGAGATGAATCAAGAAAAAAGGAAAGAAAGCACAAATAACCAATATTGAAAATGAAAATCACAAGGAAAAAAGACCAATGGATTCGAGAAAACAGCCCAGAAACAGACTCACACAAATATGGACATTTGATTTTATGCCAAAGGTGGTAATGCAGAGAAGTTAGAGAAAGGAGAATCTTTTTAATAAATTGTGCTGGACAACTAGATATCCATATGGAAAAAATAAAACTTAACCTCTTTCTTAAATCTTACCTAAAAATTATTCTACATAGATTTTAGACTTAAATGTGGAAGACAAAAAGTAAAAAAGTCCAGATTCCAGACCAGGGATTCTTAACCTGAAATCCTCTGACCAAGGGGCCTATAGATAGAATTCAGGATATAGCAGCTATTTTTGATACCTCACTATATCTTCTCATGCCTTATCATTTTAGCATACTAATTCCAACTGACATCATCTGCATCTGTTTGCCTGAAGTTTTCTGGGGGTTGATTGGGAATGCCAAGAACTGATGCCCTTCCCTCACCAGCCTTTAACCAATGACTGATGTGTGTGAGGAACATGTTCTACACTGGCACCCAGTCACCCAGAGACTTAAATATGCTAATCACCTGCATGAGTATATACCTTTATTGAGTGCCTTCACTTTCCACCTCAATCTAGACTATTTTTTTGTGATCATTCCCATGTAAATTACTTAAATCCTTTCAGGCTCTTCTAGAGAAATGCAAACTAAGACCCAGAGGTGCTATGAACTTGAATGGGGAAAACAATTACATCTCTATTTTCATAACTGCCAAGCAACAAACCAGAGTAATAATAGTAGTACCTTTGACTATGTCTCCAGAAGAAATCACAGATGTTTTCATCACATGACACTTGCTGCAGATATCTCACTTTTTACGCTCATCACTACTTCAAATTACATTAGTTGTTAGACCCAGGACCTAAAGCACACATGATTGCAGTCTTCCTGTCTAAAATATTCATGCAACTCTTAAGCAACTAACTCTGCACCAAGTAATTATTCAACAACCAAAGAGTAAAGTTGAGTGTTCTTATAACTAGAGATTAACTTGAAAAGCCTTGGTGAATTCTGGTGTTCTTGGGAAAAGCCTATCCTAACCTTGTAAAGCAAAATATAGAAGTTTTAATTCCATATAAAACAATTAAATACAATTTAACTTTAACTTGCCCATAATTTAAATGTAATTTCTTATTATCAAATGCATTATTTAAAAAGTAATAATATATAAAGTATTGCCCCAAATTGAAAGGAAAAAGAAAAACTGAAAGAAAACAAGAAGGGTCAATAAATAAACAAAAAGACACTCATAGCAATACTAATAAGGAAAGTGCATACTAAAACTATACTGATATATCCTTTCATACTCACCAATTTGGCAAAAATTTAGTTTGGCCAGCAATGTGAGAATATAGTGTAATCAAACACTCATATACTACTGGCAAAAGTGTAAAAACACCTTGGAAATCTAAGTATGTATTGACAATGCATAATTCACTCTTAAATATATACCCAGACAAACTGTGACTAGGTGTACCGAGAGAGATACATGAATGTTCACTGCAGCAAAAACCTTAAAAAAAAAAAAATCCCTGTCCAGCATCAAGAGAATGGATAAATAAATCAGGGTATATTTATATGATGGAAAAGTGTACACCACTGAAAATGAGTGTGCAACAGCATCAACTTTATACAAAGTTGAGTGCAAAAAGTAAGTCACAGAAGAACACAAACTATATATGATATAATTTTTCTACGTTCAAAATTGTACAAAACTATACATTATATTATTTGGGAATTTATACATGTGAAACTAATTTCTTTTAAATAGCAATGAAATTATAAACATGAAATTCAGAATTCTGGTTTTCTAGGGGTATAAGGGGAAGAAGAAGAAAAAAACAAGATGGTAAGACTCACATTAGTTGTATGTTCTTTGTCTTAAGCTGGGTAGTGGGTACATGTGTATTTGTTTAATTTTGTATTATATATTACATATATTCTTTTATATGTATGAAAAATTTCATAATTTAAAAATGAACATTCAATAAATAAGGGAAAAAGCTCTTGGAAATTAAAACTATGATAGCAGGAAAAAATAATGTAAAAGTTCCCCAGAAATTAAACAAAAAGATGAAGAGATAGAAAATGGGAGAAGGGGCAAAAAAAAATCAAATCAGAGGACCAGTATAGAAGGACCCACATCCATGTAACAGGAGATCCAGAAAGAGAGAAAAGATCATCAAGAGAAGGAAATGACACAAAAGAAATAGTACAAAATCTCCCAAAACACATGAGTTTCCAGATTAAACAGACCCACCAAACACCTGCATAAAAAAGTCTTTATCCTTTAGAGAGACAGATTAAAATATTTACAGACAACTAACCCATACCTCAGTCATCATCATGTAATTTCAGAACACCAGTCAGGGATAAGGAGAAAATCTGTAAAACTCCTATATTTGGGGACTGGGGGAATCTGGGGGTCATAATAGTACTATACTTCTCAATAGCAACACTCAAACAATCATGACTTAAAAATTCTGAGGAAAAATGATTTTCAATCCAATTCTATGCACAGCCAAATTTCAATCAAGTATAGGAGCAGAAGGAAGAAAATTTCAGACATGCAAGGCCTCAAAATGCTTTTTCCCCATTCAGTTTTTCCAGGAAGCCACTAAAGGATGATCTCCATCAAAACAAGGAAAGAGGAAGAAATATAATGTTAAGAAACAGAGAATTTAGCAAAGGAGAAAGGCAAGAATTTCCAAAGATTGGTAAAAGAAAATCACAAGATGTTAAGTCTGCTATTTTAGACTCAGAGAGCAACTAATCCAGATTAGATCAAAGAGAACACACACATGTTGCCAGGAGACCTCCTGTGTGGGATTGTACTGAGAGAGGATTCAAGCTCCGTCAGAGTTTTGGAGGATGAATTAGCTAGGTATATAGAAACTTAAGCAAACAGTAAATATTAATTGTGAAGAATATTTACACAATCATAATAATATGAACCATGAATACTGATTTAACCAATATACTGATATCAGAAAGACAGGATGAAGGGAAGTGAATATGTATATATTAGAAGTGGAGCTAGGGTTGGGGATGTCAGTTAGAGAGCTAAAGTCTCAGCTTCCACAATAGGAAGGCAACAAATGACAAATAAAATTGAAATGAAATCAAGAAATTGGAGCATAAGCAAGTTATTTAGAAATATGGAGATAAATAAAACTCTAAAGGAGAGAGAAGCTAATCAACTGAATAAACCCAGCAAGATAAAATGATGACTAGAGGGCAACAAAAAATTACAAACCACACTGAGAAACAAGAAGACATGGACCACTCCAATGAACAAACTAAAAACCAGGAATATGGGAAGCGGATGTGGCTCAATCGACAGGGCTCCCGTTTACCATATGGGAGGCCCCGGGTTTGATTCCCGGGGCCTCCTGGTGAAGGCAAGTCAGCCTGCGCGGCGCGGTGAGCTGATGCAGCAGAACCACCCAACAAAGGGAGACAAGCAGACACAGAAAAACACACAGCAAATGGACACAGCGAGCACAAGCAGCAGGGAGGGATAAATAAATAAATAAATAAAATCTTTAAAACAAAAACCAGGAATATATGCAGAACATCGAACAACTAATCAAAGATTCCCAAACAAATATCATGAACCATCTTAATGAAGGAAGAGATTAAGGATATAAAGAAGACACTGAGAGAACATACTGAAGAAATTGTAAACATACACAAAAAGATAACGGATATGACGGTGATCAATGGCACAACCCAAGAGATAAATAAAATATACAACTTGACAAATAGCCTCCAGCATACAGGAATATTAAGAGTGAAGAAGGATGAGGCAGGGAAGTGCTTCTTTTCACTGTCGATCTGTTTACTATTTTACTTTTAAAATTATGTACATATGCTATTTTTAAATATAAAAGCTAATTTTAAAAATGTAAATAACTGAAAATAGCCAGTACTTCCTGAGTGCCTACTACCAGTTGGGGGTATACCAGGTCTTTCACAAACACTATCACTATATCTCAGGTCAGCTTTGCAAAGTAGGATTATTCTAATTATACAGATGAGAAAACTGAAAATCAGACTGAATAAAGAAAAATTTTCATTGTTTCTTTTTGTTTGTTTGTTGTTTGGCCCTTTACCTTTCCAGCGGAAGCAAAATATTCACCATCAGGGGACCATTCCATCAAATGTACAGATACTGAGGTTCTAAAAAGAAATAAAGACAAATGGTTACCATTTTTAAAATCTGGTATACTATACATACAAATGGTCAAAATGGTCAAACTTCATAATATCAAAGTCACAGTCATCAGAACAAGAGTGTTTTTGCCTCCTTGAAAATGTAAATTAAATCGGTTATCCAAAATTCACTTTGGGAATCTAAAGAATACAAGGATTATGCATACAGGATATCTCAACCTACATGTCCCACCAACATCCTAAAAGTAACCTGTTAAAAAGTGAGCTCATGGGGAGCAGATATAGCTCAAGTGGTTGAGCACCGCTGCTTCCCATGTACAAGGTCCCAGGTTCGATTCCCAGTACCTCCTCAAAAAAAAAATTAAAAAACAAGTGAACTCACCACCTTCCCTGGCCAACTGGTCCCCTTCACATAGTCCATATTAATGTCAATGGTACAGCCATCCTTCCACTTGAAAGAGTGGCAAGTTTCACCACATTGTCCCCCTCCCTAATCCCACCCATATCTCACCCATTAATAAATAATTCCTATGTATCAACCCTGTCAACCCAAATCCTGGGGCTATTACTAACAAAATATTTTTGTCCTTTTTTTTAAACAATCAGCTGTAGCACAGATTTAAGGATGACCTAACAGTGGGTTTCAGTTAGGAAAAGTCTACTTTCTAGACTTCTAAATACAATAATAGTACCATAAAAAAATACAGATGATTGTGAAAGGGAACCTATTTTAGTTAAGAATTTTTTTTAAATTCAGGAATACAACAATGGCGTTAGACACTAACTTGCAATGCCAGATGCACTTCCAATCATTTAAAACAGGAGGAATTTTATTATCAATTTCTTCCTCCTCTTCAAGAATGTCAGCTCCTGGAGGTGCCCATAACTGGATAGAATCAGTTGCTGTCAACAATCTGTTATCTGAAAATTAAAGAATGTTTTAATACATAAGCAAGGATTATCTAGGAAAGAAAAGCATAAGGGAGCTTTTATTTAGGTCTGTAAATTGTTCTGTGACAAATAAGCAATATTATTTATGAAAACCACTTGGCATATATATATTTAAAAGTTCTAAGAATCCCTGAGATGTGAAAGAGTAGCTCCTGGGGGAGAACTGAGGGGGGAAAAAGAGAGGGAAGCTTACTTGCAAAGAGCTGCTGTGTATCAGGTAAGTCTTAAAAAAAAAAAAAAAATCACAAAAGTAGAATAACAAAACAAACTCCTAAAATCTGATATATGAAATACAGAATTTCTCAGGATATAAGACACACCTACAAATTAATGAAATTTGTTTTTCTACATGGACTATAAAAATTAGCCTCTTTAATTATGAATTGAGAACAGTCATTATCATTAGAGGCTTCTACTCTTTTGAAATTAAAAAAAATTAATTTCCTGAAATATAAATGATTACAAAATGAGGTGGGTGTTTTTGATCCAGCTTTATTTCTGATTTTGCTTCTTAGTAAATATAATAAAAGTAAAATGCAGCACATTTTGACTAAGAAAGCAAATCATCACTGTCTTCTTGAAATAAAACATTCTAGTGGTAAAAAAAAAAAAAAAAAAAAAAAAAAAAAAAAAAAAAAAAAAAAAAGAGCATAGAATAGTAAATTAAGTATTGTATAAAGCAGAGTATACCAAGAAAAAAAAAAGCACACTGATTCATTAGCAAAAAGAAATTATACCATTGATCATTTTCTTATTATGAGAGTCTATCCCATTGCAACCATGCATTTAAAACAAATACCTAATTTTCATAATTTATAAATATAATAGCCAAATACCTTGAGGGTCCCATGCTAAGTTGTACGTCACGGAACTCAGAAAAAACTGCCCAGTTTTAAGCCACTGACACTTAAGTTGCTGAAACATGCACAGAGAAAGAAAAAATAAAAGATATTTTTAAAATAATATACATGAACACTATCATTTTATTATTTTCTCAACTTGAGACATTATGATGTGAAACAAAATTGCAAATATTTCACTATTATTTTCAAAATATTGTTTTTAAAATAACTTCCAATGGTTCCATTTACTATTTATTCAACTATACTGAGCTGCTTGCCATGCCCACAAAAAGCATGTTCTTTTAGGCTTCCCTCCAAATCCTTAAATACTTTCTTATACTTAGTATATCTTTTCCCTCTTTCCATCAAGATCTAGGTAAATTGTCACCTCCTTTTTGAAGGCTTCTCTGACATCCTGGCAGCACCTGTAGCACCTTTTACATTCTAACATTTTAACACTGATCACACTGAATAATTATTTGTTTATATGACTAGCTCTGTTGTTAAAATTCAATTCTTCAAGAGTAGGAACTAAGTCATAATAATCTTTGCATCCTTAGCACTTATAATGACTAGTACAGAGATGCTCAGTAAATACTTACTAAAGCAAAACAAATGCATGTTAGAGAGAAATTCAAATTAGCAGAATCCTGTAGGCTCAATGTCTTAAAAGAAATCTAGATATATCTCCCAAAAAGTCAATGGAATACAAATCCACAAATTTGAACTATATTACATATTTTTGAGAGATTTTCATATTTACTGTATTTTCATATTAAAAATTCGAAAGAAAATTTACAAGTTTAAAAGACAAAGACTTTTGTCATTAAATATAGTATCTAAGTAAACAAAAGTTTAGATATTTCTTTGTGAAAGTATAGTGCAATGTGAAGCTGTATAACCTTATGCAAGTTATACATTAATTGCTTGGCAAATAATGTTAATTTAATAAATGGCAATTCCCTTTCTCATTAGGATATATTACCAATATTTAACAATTAAATAATTTACTCAAGGTTTCATGACTTCTTAGAGGCAGAATTTAAAAATGAAATTGTAAAACCTGGATTTCCTTATCCAAAGATAATCTAATGTCATATAATCAATGAAAAAAATGTTATTTTAAAACCTTTCCACTGCTGATCAAAGAACAGCCACAATAGTATTTTAAATATTGCTCAATAAATCTATCCCAGAGTAAGGATTAATTCATTACTAAAATTATAGACGTCCCTAATATTCTTCCATTAGTGTTTTACAAAGATAATCTGGGCACCAACTGCATAACAGAAATTTTGGGGTGGAGCCTGGGAACCTGCATTTTTAATTTATACTACAGGTGACTCAAGTACGTTAAGATGTGAGAACATTTCATAATGCTATTACAGTAAAAAGACTAGTATTTTAATTTACATTATTTTGTTGGGAATGTAAAAAGAAATATTCCAATACACACATTTAATAAAAATATCAAAACCACTTGTTTTAATTAATTTCATTTAAGAATACATGTTTTCAAAAATTGTCAAATTACGTCATAAATAACAAAAATAACAATTGCAGTTTTGACTATTTTTTAGTGATGGCAGATTTCTAATGCATATAGTAATTTTTAAAGGAGTTAAGAACATATAATACAGCATCCAGTATAAATTGGAATGGTTTTCTATGTGGTATTGGTAGACCACTTAGCTGGTAATTGATCTTATCTAAGCTCCAAAACCCATCACTCAACAAATATTTAGGAGTGCCTACAATGTTCCACATACTCTTCAAAGTACTTAGGATGTATCAGTGAACAAAAGAATTAAAGCTCACTACCACTGTTGAGCTTATATTCTAAATAGTAAATAAATTAGATAATGTGTTAGAAAAGGTAAGTGAGATGGGGAAAAGATAAAAATCAAAGGATAGGGTCCATCACTGATCAAGATGGCAGAGTGAGGCGCTTCAGGTCTCCATCACCCCACAGAAGCACTGGAGAGCCAAGAACTGGCAGAAACATCTTTCATATTGCTCCAGAAAACACTTAAAACACTGCAGCAAGAGGGCAAAGCCCGAATCAAGAAAAAGTCTACTTAAAAGCAGTAGGCTGGATTTGTGGGAAAATGTCAGAGAAGGAAGTTCCAGGAATCAGTCCCTCCACCAGAACAACTATTAAACAGGCAGAACCTGTCTAAATCAACTATTTCAAAACTCCAGAGTCGAGTAGAACATTGTGCAGTATCCAGGGAGGAGCAGGAGAAAGAAGCTGGTAAATTGCGTTTAATACCAGTGATCTGCACTCTCTGAACTGCGGCAACCGTCATCCATGCCCCAACCTTGCAGCAGGCAACTAAGGTACTGGCACAGCTTGCTTGACAGAGAGTGGGACATAAAGACCCAGTTCCCCAAGATCTGGGGGCATGAAGTGCAAGCACTTACACTGTCTTTGTTAAGTTATTTCAAATCATTGGGGGCCCAGGACTAAGGGTTGCCATCTTTCCAACCAACTCCAGACAAAGGTGGCAGAAAAGAATTAAAACAGTATACCTCCTCAGAGCTGTGGAGGGCAGTTGAAGGGCTGCATTTGCTGGGCCGAAGCTGAAACAAGAAAGTGCAGCTTTGGAGAGCTCTGGGGGAAGCTCCTAGCTCCTCCCTCATCACCTCCCTAGGGCAATTTGCAGCTGGCTGGCACTCACAGTGAGGGTCCCTGGCCTTGATTCCAACTGACAAAGACTGACTTGGGAAACTCCTCTCTAGTGTGCCCCTAGTTCCAGAATTTGCCCTCCAGACAAAAGCAGCTTCACATAGGAAAAGTAAAGTAAGAAACAAAAGAGTCAGGCAGCCTAGGGCAAAGGCTTACCAGTTTAAGTCCGGCAGGGGAACACCTGGGAGAAGCAGGTCTGTTTCCTGGGGAGTAGAGGGGCATTCAAATTCGGTAAACAGTGGAATTCTTAAAGCTACTAATAAGCACAAGCCCACAAGACACAGGCCCAGAAAAGACAGGGAGGATCCTGTACTTTGCACTCACCTTGGGCTGACCCTCCTGATAGGAGGGCTAAACTCTGAAGGACAGCACAAGCCAACACAAAGCCAATCAGCAAACACTGTGAAAAGTGTTTTTTGCTTAGGTTTGCTTGGTTTTGTTACCTCCTGAAACTCAAAAAAATCTCTGTCATAACATGAGCTTGATACAAAAACTCAAGAAACAGACATCTCAGGAAATAAATCCCAGAGATAACATTTTAAAATGTTAAAATGCATAGTGCAAAATAAAAGATTACAAGACAAATAAAGAAACAGGAAATGATGGCCCAATCAAAGGAAGAGGATAAAAATAAAGAAAACATCAATGAAGAAGACCAAACTGTAAACACATTTTTAAACATTTTTTAAAAATTATCTTCAATATGCTCAAGGAGATAGAGGAAAATACAGAGAAAGAACTAAAGAGCATCAAGAAAACAAGGAATGAATAATATGACAATCTCATTAAAGAGATACAAAACTACTGGAGTTGAAGACCACAATAACTGAAATGAAAAACTCCCAGGAAGGGGGTGGATGTGGCTCAAATGGCTGGGCGTCCGTCTGCCATATGGAGGGACCTGGGTTCAATCCCCAGGACCTCCTGGTAAAATAAAAATATATATATGTAGAAGGTGCATGGGCTGCCAGGCTCTGTGTGCCAGTGAGCTGCCAGGCCCCAGGAGCCATGCAGCAAGATGATGACGTAACAAGAGAGAGATGCAGGGGAGAGACAAGACGAGATGCTCCAAAAAAAACCCAGGAACCGAGGTGGTGCTGGTGGCAGAACACCTCTCTCCTACATCAGAGGTCTCCAGGATCGAATCCTGGTGAAGACTGGAGGAG
>JAQZBX010040403.1:0-22683 GCA_029593785.1 Cabassous unicinctus | reverse complement strand
TACTTGGAGTTTGTGCTCCTGAGAGTGACAGAGTTGTACTCAGTTATGTCTTCCCTCCACATGGCTCACCTGTCCCTTCTATTTGAACATATACTTGGTGCTGGAGTTGGTAGGTGTACATCCAAGAGACTTGAATCTTTGGGATGTCCATGTGCCAGCTGGGTCCTGAGCCTCAGTGGAGTTGCAACACCTGCTCTCCTGTTCGTTGGACTCACCCAGGACAACTGAAAAAGAGGTGAGGATAGACAACCACGATACCAAGGAAACAAAAGAGCCTACAACTGCAAGCAAAAGAGTCCCATCCATCAGTTGTATGTGATCAAAGTCCCCTCTCAATTAGAGGTGTAGTGGACATCACCATCCCAGAATCCTCAGGATTGGGGAATGAACTGTGGACTATGGACTTACTGGTATTCTACTCTAGACTTGTAATTCTCGCAATGGAAGAAATTACAGCATTTATGTCAATTCAGTGGCCACTGGAGGCTCTGAGGGCAGGGGGAGGGAAAGACAATTGTAATGCAGGTGATTTTTTGGGATTTGGGAATCATCCTGAATGGCATTACAATGACAGATATAGGCCATTATATATCTTCCCATAGCTGGCAGAATTGTGTGAGAGAGAGTGTAAGCTACAATGTGAGCTATGGTCCATGCTCAATGGAAATGCCCCAGGATTCATTTATCAGTTTCAATGGATGTGCCACACTAATGAAGGATGTTGTTTATGTGCGAGGGTGTGGGAGATGTGGGGAGCCTGGCATATGGGAATCCCTATATATTTTTTTGTAACATTTGTGTAATCTGAGTATCTTTTAAAAAATTAAAAATATATATTTAAAAAAGATATAGAATGCAAAATTTTATGTAAAAAATGAGTGAATATATCTGTAACACAATATACATAGGGATTATACAGAAGGGGATAGGCATATTAACATTAAAATGCATTAAATCAAAATAAAAATAGGCATGTAGAAAAATTTAAATATATGACAATATAGCAATAATTAATTTGATAAAATATTATTTTCAAATAGTGCTTATATGAATATTAATTGGTATTCCACTCTAGATAGTATCAATATTCTTAGGCTATGTTCTACTTGAGTGAACCCACAAGTCTTGATTTAGATATACTAATCAATTATGATTAATATTCTTTGTGTATTAGCTACAGCTCTACACTGAGGAACTAAAGGAGAATTTTACAGACTTCACCTGTATTAGTCTGCCAGGTTGGTGCTGATGCAAAATACCAGAAATCTGCTGGCTTTTACAAAGGGTATTTATTTGGGGAAGACGCTTACAGTTACCAGGCCATAAAGCATAAGTTACTTCCCTTATCAGAACCTGTTGCCACATGTTGGAGCAAGATGGCTGTCGATGGTCAACCTTCCTCTTCCTCTTAGGGCACTGAGGTCCCAGCTTCTTCCAAATTCAGCTGTAGGCTGGGATAAATATCTCTCTCCCAGGGCTCATTTCTCCCCAGGCTCACCTGCTCTCCTCTCTCCATAAGGTCAGCTGTAGACTATCAGTCTCTCTATCTCTTCCCTGGGCCTCTGACATGTCTATGAGCTGTCTTTATTCCTCTGTGTTCTTCTCCTATGTGTTTACTTCCCAGGGCTCCAATATAAAAACTCTAACATCAGAACTCCAACTAACTCCTCTGCTCTGCCATGTAGTTTTATCTGTAAGTCCCTGCCCATCAAGTGTGTGGGGACTAAACATACTACTGACATAGCCCAATCAAAGGTGTAATCATTACTTAATCAAGTAAAATGAAACCTCTGAATCCACTACAATCTAATGTGCAAACAGATCAGTTTACAAATATAATACAATATGTATTTTTGGAATTCATAAATAATACCAAACCACTACACCACCCAAGTTTCAAAGAGAAAATATTTTATGGCAATGCTAATCAGGCTCCTAAAACCACCATCTTCCCTTCCATTCTCCTTTATTTGGCATAAGTTTACTAAATGGCCAACTTTATATCAATGACTACTGGGGCACAATCCTCTTGTATAGAGGACCACTAAATATTAAGACTAATAAAAACAACCCAAGCCATACTCTATTAAAATTAAAGAGATTTTGTGTGCTCTTTGCCCTCCTGAAGACTTAGTACACAACTACGTGACAATTGAATATAAAACCACAACTGAACTCTTGAACTTGGATTAACCAATCCATTATATCACTAGTGGATTCTGTGCTTTCTGTTGGGTTATATTTAAGTTCAAAATTGCCTAATCTCTAGCATAATGGACAGTGGGGTTTATCTTAGGCTAAATGTCTATGGAACATTTTAGGGAGAGATATGACATTAATTTTCTTGTATTTCATGAAAATAAATTAGAACTATATATTATTTATGTGAGACTCACGTTAGCTCTAGATAGCATTTCTAGCACAAAGTGAATAACAATGTGGAGAGTGAGTATCCTAGTCTTTTTCACAAACTCAGTGGGAAAACTTTCAGTCTTTCACCACTAAGTTCAATATTACATGCAGGTTTTTCCATGTATGTACTTTACCATGTTGAGAAAATTTCCTTCTATCCCTATCTTTCAGTGTGTTTTTATCTAGAAAGGGTTTTGTATTTTGTAAAATGCCTTTTCTATATCAGTTGAGGATCATGTGATTTTTTCTTCAATTTTTTAATTAGGTGAATTATCATGATTAATTTTCTTATGTTGACCAACCTTGCATAACTGGCATAAAGCTCACTTGATTTTGATTTTTTTTTATGTGTTTTTGGATTTGAATGCAAGTATTTTGGTGAGGATTTTTGCATCTATATTCATTAAAGAAATTGTTCTTTAATTTCCTTTTTTTATAATATCTTTATTTGGTTTGATATTAGAACATTAGCTTCATAGAATGAGTTTGGTTTCATTACTTCCTGTTCAATGTTTTGGAAGAATTTGAGCAAGATTGATTTTACCAAATGATATTAAAAATCAATTCCAAAAGATTTTAATTTGATGATATCCAATCTATTTTTTCATTCATTCCTTGTGCTTTGGATGTGAAGCCAAAAATCCATTGCCTATGAGAAGGCCATGAAGATGCTTCCCTATGTTTTCTTCTATGTCTTTGATACTTCTGGCTCTTTTATTAAGGTATTTGTTCCATTTTTAATTTTTAATTTCTTTTTATATAAGGTGTGAGATAGGGGTCCTCCATTTCTTTTGCAAATAGAGATCCAGTTTTCCAACATTTGTTGAACAGATTATTCTTTGCCAACAGAGTGGTCATTCCTCATTGCCAAAAATTAGTTGGCCATAAATACAATTGTTGATTTCTCAGCTCTCAATTTGATTCCATTTGTCCATATGTCTGTTCTACTGCCAATACTATGCTGCTTTGATTAATGTGGCTTCATAGTAAGTTTTAAGATTGTGAAGTGTCAGTCCTCATTGTCCTTTTTCCAGATGACTTTGGCTAATTGGGTTCTTACCTTTCCTTATAAACTTTATGATTGGCCTTTCTATTTCTGCAAAGAAGGTTAATGGAATTTTTATTGGGATTGCATTGAATCTGTAAATTGTTTTGAGTGGAATTGACATCTTAAAATATTCAGTCTTCTAATCAATGTGTATTGAATATCCTTCCATTTAATTAGGTCTTTGATTTCTTATAGCAATGTTCTATAGTTTTCTGTGTACAAGTCTTTTACATCCTTGGTTAAATTTATTCTTAGATATTTGATATTTTAATTGCTATCATAAAGAGAACTTTTTTCTTCTTTCTCAGATTGCTCATTACTAGTATATAGAAACACTGCTAATTTTGTTTGTTGATCTTCTACCTGACCAGTTTAGCAAATTTGTGTATTAACTCTAGAACTTTTGTTGTAGAGTTTAAGGGACTTTCTATATATAGGATCATGTCCTCTGCAGTTAGAGAAACCTTTACTTCTTTCTTTTCAATTTGGATGCCTTTATTTTCTTTTTCTTGTCTAAATGTTCTGACAGAAATTCCAGTAAAATGTTAAATAAAAGAGGTGACAGTGGGTATTCTTGTATTGCTCCAGCTGTTAGAGGAATATTTTCAGTCTTTCACCATTGAATATGATATTAGCAGTGGGATTTTCATATATGCCCTTCATTGTGTTGAGAAAGTTCTTACAATTGATAACTTTTCTAAATATTTTTTCAAGAAAGGATGCTGGATTTTGCCAAAAGACATTTCTTTGTCTATTGAGACATTTATAATTTTATCCCTTTCATTTGGTTAGTGTGTTGAATTACATTAATTAGTTGTATTATATTGAACCACCCTTGCAACCTGGGTTTAATAATACTTTATATTGGTATATAATTCTTTAATGTGTTGTTTGATTCAATCTGTTAGTATTTTGTTAAAAGGTTTTTCATCTATATTTATAAGAGAACTTGGTCTGTATTTTCCTTTCTTGTAGTGTCTTTATTTGGTTGTGGTAATAAAGTGATGTTAGTCTCATAAAATGAGTTACATAGTGTTCCCTACTCTTCAATATTTGGAAGTTTTTAAGAATGATTGGTATTAATTCATCTTGGAATGTTTGGTAGAATTCTTCTTTGTATCCATCTGTCCCTGGTTTTTCTTTATTGGAAGTTTTATGATGACTGATTCAATCTCTTTACTTATCATTGATATGTTGAGATCTTCTATTTTTCTAAAGTGAGTTTAGTTTGAGTATTTCTAGGAACTTGTCCCTTTCATCTAAATTGAATAACTTGTTGGCATAAATTTGTTCATATTATCCTCTGATAGTCCTTTTAATATGTGCAATAAGTATTATTGCCCCCTTCAATTTGTCAGTCTAGGTAAAGTTTTTCCAATTTCATTGACAAATTTTGGTTTTGCTAATGGTGTCTATTGTTTAATTGTATTATCTATTTCATCTGTTTGTGCCCTTATCTCCATCATTTATTTCCTTATTCTTGTTTTCAGTTTATTTTACTGTTCTTTGTTTAGTTCCTCCTGGTGTGCAGTTAGGTCTCTGTAGCTCTTTCTCCCTTTTTAATGTAAAGCATTTAAGTTTACAAATACTCCTCTGTGCCCTGCCTTTCCTGTGGTCTCATTTTAAAGCATTTCAAGATATTTACTGATTTCCCTTAAACTTTCTTCTTTGATCCAATGATTGTTTAAGATTATTTTATTAAACTTCCATGTATTTGTGGATTTTCCAGTTCTCTGTCTGTTATTAATTTCCAGCTTCATTCTACTCTAGTCATTGAAGATGTTTTGTATGATTTCAGTCTTTTAAAATTGGTTGACACTAGTTTTATCACATAACATGTGGTCTATCCTGTAGAATCATCCACATGCAATTGAGAATAAAGTGTATCCTGTGGTTTAGGTGTGTAATGTTCTGTATATGACTGTCCGGTCTCATTCATTTATCATATTATACCAGTTCTCTCTTTCCTTATTGATTTTTTGACCTGTTGTTCTATCCATTGATGAAAGCAGTGTATTTAAGTCTCTGAATATTGTTATTTGGATGTATCCATTTCTTCCCCCACTTTTGCCAAAGTTTACCCCATATATTTTGGAGCACCATAGATACATAAATGTATTGAATTGCTATTTCTTCTTGGTAGATTGACTTTTTTTATTAATATGTAGTGCAATTCTTTTCCTCTTTTATCTGCTTTTGATTTGAGTCTATTTTGCCAATATTAGTATAGCTACTGCATCTCTCTTTTGGTTATTGTTTGCATGGATTTCTTTGTACATCCTTTCACTTTAAACCTAGTTGTGCCTTTGCATCTAAAATAAGTCTCCTTTAAACAGCATGTCGTTAATTCATGTTTTTTATCCATTCTGCTATTCAGTGACTTTTGATTTGGGAATTTAATCCATTAACATTCAGTGTTATTACTCTAAAGGCAGTAATTTCATCAACCATTTTGCCCTTTGGTTTTCCTATGTCATATTTTTTTTCTCTCTTTCCTTGTATTACAACCTCCTATTCTGTATGGTTGAAACTTGTGGTAAAACTTGACTGATCCTTTTCTCAGTTCTGTTTGTGAATTCTTTAAAATACTTTCATTGTGGTTGCACTGGGTTTGTATTACATAACCTAAGTCTATAACCTACTAATATGAATATATACCAACTTAACATCTAGAGCATACACATTCTCTGTTCTTATAACCTGCTGTTTCCCCTCTTTAAGCTGTTTTACCCAATATTAACTCATTATATTTTTGTGTCCATTACCAGACAATTGACTATTTCTTACTTAATTGCATTCTTTTATATGAATTGAAGTGGACAGTTATATATTGAGGGTGGAGTATTATTGGACTTTGCACTATTCATTTAATTACATTTCCTGAAGATCTTCACTTCTTCACACAGTTCCAATTTACTTTTTCCTGTCTTTTCTATTCAGTGTAAAGGAATCCCTTTATCTATTCTTGTAGGAAAGTTTGCTTGTCAATGAACTCTCTCAGTTTCTGTTTATATGTGAAAGTTTTCATTCCAGTCTCATTTTTTTAGGAGGTACTTGGAAATGAACCCAGGACTTCATACATGGGAAGCAAATGCCCAAGCACCGAGCTACACCTGCTCCCTTCCAGGCACATTTTTGAAGGACAGTTTTGCCAGATAAGGAATATTTGGCTGTTAATTTTTTCATTCACTGCCTTAAATATATCATACCATTGCCTTCTCATATACATAGTTTCTGATGAGAAATCATCACGTAGTCTTACCGATTATGGCTTTTATGTAATGAATCATGTTTATCTTGCTGCTTTCAGAATTCTGTCTCTATCTTTGGCATTAGACATTCTGTTAGTATGTGTATTGCTGTAGATGTATTAAGGTTTACTCTGTTTAGTGTGTGTTGCAATTCTTGGATACGTGTTTTTATGTCTTTCTTAAGAGTTAGGTCATTTTTTGCCATTATTATCTCAAATATTCCTTCTGCTCTTTTATATTTTATTCTCCTTCTGGGATTCCCATGATGCATGTGTTTCTATGCTTCATCCTGTCCCTTAATTCTGATTGTCATTGCTCATTTTTTTTTATAAATTCTTTATATGTTCTTCCAACTGTATGATTTTGATTGCCCATTTTCTAGTTCACTGATTCTTTTCCTGTGACTTTTCAAATTTTCTGTTGTGTGTCTCTAGTATATTCATAATCTACATTAATCTGACTTTCATCCCCATAATTTGTTTAATGTTTCATTTTAAAGTTTCTAAGTCTTCTTTCTGCCTCCATATTATCTTCTTAACACATTTTAAGTTTATATCCATCTTTGGTTTATTTTTATCCATATTTTCTCTCATATCCTTAGATTGATTTAGGAAATTTGTTGGGATATCTTTGAATAGTTGTTGTTGTTGTTTCCCCTCCACACACACAAATTCTGTGTCTCCTCTGAAGGTTAATTTGTTCCCATGACTGAGAAATATTTTCCTATTTCTTTTATGGCATGTGATTTTTTTCCCTGATGTCTGGGTAATTGATTATTTTGATTGCTATTTTTTGAAATCAACTTTTCCCTCTTGCCTTGGGTTTTCTTGTAGATTTGTTGGAAGTTAAACAGTTCTATAATGCTTGGTCCAGCTTATAATGAATATTAAGAGTAGCCTGTGTTTAACTTTTCAGATTTTCTTAATTCTTCTGCAGGGTTATTTGCCCTGGATATGTGTTGTAACTTTAAGTTGCCCTTTTATGTGCAGTTGAGATATCATCATTTCCTTTGTACCCTCTCACAGAATCCTGATCACTCCTTTTTGTTTTTGTGCAGAATTTGCTTTCCAGATTCTATGGTTTGTTTAACTTCTCTCCCTCATTCATTACTGCTTTTTCATTACACTCTTCGGTTCTTATACACATTCTGCCTTAGAGCAGTTTAGTTTTCCCCATTTTTTCTGAAACTTTTTTTGCCTCTAGTTACTTTTCTGATAGTGTACCCCACCCCAGGAAGCCAGGTAGGGTTAATCCTAAAATATATTTTTATTCATTATGTGATGCATCAGAAACTGGGCTGAGTATGTGCACCTCATACCAACAATTCTGCCTCAGTTTCTTTTACAGTTTTGGGTACCCTTTTGTATGTGTGCTCATCAGCTGATTGTGTTCTCACCTGGATTGGTCACCTTGGGTCCCTGTGCCTGGATATGTGTGGGGTTCTATTCTGCTGCTGGGAGTGGCTCTTTGATCTGCATCTCTGGCAGGAGGATCTCAGACTATGCTGCTTTTGTGTGATTCTTAAACCAAATGGGAGCTAATGGGAGCCAGTTAGGTAGATCAGGAAATCAAAATGTCAAAAAACATTAAAGTCTCAACACTATAGGAATTACATATTTGGAGAAAATTTTTATTTATATGTGAAAGATATGTCTACTTTTCATGAAATGTCTAATTCATTTTAATATATTATTAAACATTTCTTATTATTCTTGTAAGATATTCATGCTTTCTACTATGAGGTCTTAACTATTAAAGAATTTTATCTTCATGCTTGTGAAATCTTTGTTTTTACAAATAAAGCATTCTACTGATTTATATGACCACCTAGTAACTATTAGTTTTGAAGATTCCACTATGGTCACCATTGAAGAATAGTATCATTTTCATTGTCATATAGGAAAAGCATATGAAGTGCATGATTTTTACTATCACGTGTATTACGTTAGGCAATAATGTTAATACATACCATGGTTTTGTTTATTGAATTTTTTACTGAGCTGTTTATACTTTACTGAATTGTGTGTCCATATCCCCCATGATAATCTCTTCATCAAATATTGGTCTAAGTCTTCTTAATCTAATGATATTTGAACTAAATAGAAAGCCACATTCCCATTTGCTTATAAATTTAAGGGTGATACAAGGATAAAATAATCTCTATGAGCTCTCTCTTTTAGGAAATGGGAAGAAATGGGAGCACATGGAAGTCATTAATACATAAAATTTTAGAATTTCCCTAGGAAGTTCTCTAAGAGCTATTTACTGGGCTTAGGGAATGATACTTTATTTGTGATGCATTTGGTTCCATTTGGGCAGCTTCACACCCCTACAGACTCCAGTTTTTGGAGGTCTTTGCTTTTTGGTGAATTTCTTTGTATATATTTGAACAGGATGTTGAAAAATATTTCCTCCCTGGTGGCTATACAACTTTTGCTACCTCTTTCATACCTTTAGAAATTTGATAACACAAAGTTTGGTTTAGTCTCAAACTGTCATCCTCTCTTTTACCCTAGGCTCTTTACTTTGAGGCAGAAAAATAAATATCTTAGTTATATTCCTTATATTTATAATTAATTCCTTGTGTCAAATTTTATGCCCACAAATACTTTCATGAACTCTTTTTCACAGAAGATGTGACTTATGTAGTTTGATCATGTTAGGCTTTGGTAGAAGAGTTACACACATTTCTTAGCTGAGTCATTTTGTCTAAATGAAAGGATATACCAGTCACCTCTTTATATAATACAGAAGGATCAACAATTAGCCTTAAAGTCATATCCCTGAGTTGGTCTGTGGCACAAGATTGAATTCTAACCAGCCTCTGTCATTTGTCAGTAAAGAGTTAAAAAAAACACTTTCTCCTTTCTATGGACAAATTTGACTTGTGCTAAATTTCTATCATGGTTGAACTGTGTATCTACAGGTACACTACCAGGTGTTACTGTGGTACAAATACTGCTTATGAACCCAGCTGGGTTAACTGCATCTCGACTGAGAGAAAAGTTGTTGAATCATAAATATGTAGTGAAAGTCCAAGTTTTCAAATTCCCTGAGTAAAATGAAACTTGCAAATCAAAATGTCCCTTTAGCAGTTTGGCATTATTTATGAATTCCAAAAATAGATACTGGATTTTCTTATAAACTGGTCTGTTTCTTTGGGCATGAAGAAATTATAATTATGGCTTTGATTGGGCCACATCAGTAGGACATTGAGTCCATGCCCCTTGGTGGGTGGAAGCTCACAGATAAAAGACATGGCAAAGGACAGAGTTGAAGTTCTGATGCTGAGGTTTGAGCAGGAGCCCAGAAAGTGAACACAGAGGAGAAGGACTCAGAAGAATAGAGACAGTCTTAGACACAGCAGAAGCCCTGGAGAGACAGAGCCATTTGCTTGATAGTGTACAGCTGGCCTTGTGGACAGAGGCAATGCCTAGAGAGCCTCATAGTCTATAGATGACCTTGTGGCAATAGCAGAGGAGCTAAGCCCAGAGACAAGCAAGCCCTGGGAAGAGAGGAACCCAGGAAGGCTGAACCCTCACCAATATCAGCAGCCATCTTACTTCAACACATGGCAATAGACTTTGGTGAGGAAAATAACTTATGCTTTATGTCCTGGTAACTGTGGGCTTCTATCCCAAATAAATACCCTTTATAAAAGCCTAAAGATTTTGGGTATTTTGCCTCAGCACCCCTTTGGCTGACTAATACAGCCCCTTTGAGGGCTCAGAACTATGCCCATAACTCTTCTGTGGGCTGGGAATTGTAATCCACTGCTATATGTACCTGCTGTGTGGTCTCTTTCCTCACATCTGAGATGTAATGGAAGAATATGAGAAGGATAGCTTCTCAATGACTATATAGATAGCTATGAAAATTATTGCAGAAAAGAAAATCTTGCATTACCTTGGTGCCAAGGAAAGATAAAGACATCACAAGAAATTCATATTGTCAACCAATTACCTTTATGAGTATACATGCAAATATCCTCACCACAATATTGGCAAATGGAACCCTGCAGTAAATTAAAGGGATTATATACCATGACTATGTGAAATTTTTCCAGAATGAAATGGTAGATTAATTTAAAAGAAAAAAAATTAAAGAATACTTGAAAAATGGAACATATCCCAATTTCAAAGATTGCAAAGATTAATTTTATTAACATGGTATTACTATCAAAACAATCAACAAAATTCAATATAATCTGAATTAAAATTCTAATTACCTTTTTTCAGAAATGCAAAAGTCAATCCTCAAGTTCATATGAAAGTACAAGGGGCACAAATTACACTGAAGAAAAAGACAAAAGGCAGCCTAACAAACTATGCAAGCATTACTTTATAAAATCCTGCCCAGGCACATTTATTTTATTTTATCCTAAAAACAAACTCTATTATTTTTCAAGTGTTATGAAAGGTGAATAAATGAGCACAGATTGGTTAAATGACATGATTAAGGTGGTTTTAATGAGGAAAAAATATTAAAATGCTTGATAATATTCACAGAACATAATTAAACCCATATTCTTTTTTTAACTTTAGCATTGATATAGTATTCTCTTTGACTTTTCTACAAAAATATTGCAATATTACTGTTAACTATAGTCTGTAAGGTGCATTGCTTTTATTGTCTCATGTGTCACCATATTCTTAACACCTTGTAATTGAGGAATATTCTTGTCTATGTACTATTGAACTTCATTTGCCAAAAAGCTAATATATTACCAAAATTGCTATTATTCAAAGTCCCTAGATTATACTCCATCTGTTTTTCAATTAACAATAACCTCTGTAAACCACCCCTTTCAGCCATACTCACACTTTTAAATCATCAGTGTTAGTTATACCCATTATAATGTGTTAAAATCAACTCTATCAATTTCCAAATAGTTACTAGCAACCTTATTAAATATTCTAAATACATTCAGCATCAGTTCCTCATTTACAACCCACTTTCTGTCACCTACTAACCTGTTTAACTTCACAAATTTACTCATTGTATTTAGTTCATATCAGTGAGACTATACAATATTAGTCCTTTTCTGTGTGGCATATTTCATTCAATATAATATCCTCAAGTTTCACCCATGTTGTCATGTGATTTCTAAGTTAATTTCTTCTAATGTCTGAATAGTATTCCATTGTATCTATATAACATCTTTTTAAAAATCCATTCATTGGTTCACAGACATTTTGGTTGTTTCCATATTTTCTAAGTTGTGAATAATGCTGCTATGAATATTGGTGTGCAAATATCTCTTTGCATGCCTGCTTTCAATTCTGCTGAATATATTCCTAATAGTGTGATTGTTGATAATAGGGAAGTATTATATTAAGCTTCCTGAGGAGCTGCCAAACTGTCTTTTACAGAAACTGAATATTTTACACTCTGAAAGTGAAGGAGTGTTCCTAGTTTTCCACATACACTCCAGCACTTGTAGTTTTTCTGTTTATGTGTGTGTTTTAATAATGACCACTCTGTAAGCCATGCATTGATATCTCTTTGTAGTATTGATCTGAATTTTCCTAAATGCTAGGATGTAGAGGATCTTTCATGTGATTTTTGGTGATTTATATTTCCTCTTTGGAAAAATGTCAATTAGAGTTTTTGCCTATTTTTTAATTGGGTTGCTTAACTTTTTATCATTAAGGTATGTGGTCTCTTTATGAAACATGGAAGTCAACTCTTATCAGATATGAAGTGTCCAATATTTTTCACCTATTGAGTAGGCTGCCTTTTCACCTTCTTAACATAGTCATTTGAAACACAAACATTTTTAATTTTGAGGAAGTCACATTCATCTATTTTTTCTTTCATTGCTCCTGCTCTGGGCTAAAGTTTAAGAAACCACTACCTACCACAAGTCCTAGAAGATGTTTCTCTACATTTTCCTCTTAAGAGTTTTATGGTTGTAGCTTTTATACTTAGGTCCTTGACCCATTTCAAGTTAATTTTTGTATAAGGTGTAAGATAGGGTTCCTCTTTCTTTCTTGTGGATATGAATATCCAGTTCTCATAGGACCATTTGTTGAATAGACTGTTCTGGTCCAGCTGGGAGAGCTTAAGAGCTGAAGCAGTTTGATATTATTTTTGAATTCCAAAAAGAGATTTTGATATTTGTAAACTTGTCTGTTTCTCTGGGTATGATACCCATTGATTGAATTAAATTCAAAGTCTTCATGTTCACTTGATCAAATTATCATTAGAGTTTTGATTCAACCAAGTCATTAGTGCATGCAAGGTTGAGTCTTGAGCCCTTTGTGGGCTTTATAAATGGATGCTCAATGAAGAAGACAGACTAGATACAGAGCACAGAGGAAGAGAGAGAGCTCCATAGACATGGCAGAGGCCCTGGGAAGAGTGATGAACCATTCAGCTGGTTGTTTACAGTTGTCTTTTTGAAGAAAAGAGAGCAGCTAAGCCAGGATACAAATGAGGCCTTGGAAGAAACACAAGCCTTATGCCAGCCTACAGCTGAGATAAGAAGAAGCTGGATCCAAGGAGCCTTAAGAGAGGAAAGGAAGGCTGAACCCTCACAGACATTTCCTGCCACCTTGCATCAACAAGTGGAAACAGATTTTGAGTAAGAAAATACCTCTTCTGGTACCTTGAGCTGGGCTCTTTATGGACTTGTAACTGAAAGCTTTTACTCTAAATAATTATACTTTATAAAAACTAAATGATTTCTTGTACTTTGCAACACAATCCTTTGGCTAACTAATACAACAGCCTTCTCAAAAATGACAACAAATGTGAGGGATTTCTGGATTCTGGATTTTTCTATCTTTAAGCAAATAACAGGCTGTTTTTCCACTGTAGCTAAGTAATACGATTTAAAGTCAGGAACTGAGAGTTCTCCAATTCTGTTCTTCTTTCTTAAGGCATTTTTGGCTCTCTGGGGCCTCTTAACTTTCCAAATAAATTTGATTATTGGGTTTTCAATTTCTGCAAAAAAAGTCTTCTGGAGATTTTATTGGTATTGTGTTGAATCTGTAAATCAATTTTGATACATTTGTCATCTTAACAGTATTTAGTTTTCCATTCCATGAAAATGGAAACCCCTCCATTTATTTAGTCTTTACTTTCTTTTAGAAACAATTTGTTATCTGAATACAGATCCTTTATGTCCTTAGATAACTTTATTCCTATATATTTTATTTTTTCTGTCCCTATTTTAAAGGGATTTTTTTTTACTTCCTCCTCACTTTGCTCATTATTAGAGTATAGAAACACTATATATTTTTGCATATTAATCATTCATCTTTCCTACCACTCTGCTAAAGTCTTCTATTAGTTCTAGTAGCTTGTGGATTTAACAGTGCTTTCTAGATATATGAACATATCATAAGTTGATAGCAAAAGATTTATTTCTTTTTTTCCTATTTGGGTGCAATTTATTATTTTCTATCCTAATTGCTCTAGCTAGAACGTTCAGCAATATATTGAATAACTGTGGAGACTTTGTGCATCCTTTTCTTGATCCAGATCTCAGTGGTGAAGCTTTCTGTCTTTCATCAGTGAATACAATTTTAGCTCTGGAGTTTCATATGTGCACTTTAAAATAATGACAAAGTTTCCTTCTATTCTTATCTTTAAGAATGTTTTCACCAAGAAAGCATGTATATACTGTCAAATGTATTTTTGCATCAATTAAGATGATCATGTGATTTTTCCTCTTGAATTTGCTAATATAGTGTCTTACATTGATTATTTTCTAGTGTAAAACCACCTTTCCATACCTGGTACAAAACCCACTTTTTATGGTGTATACTTCTATTAATGGGCTTTTGGACTTGTTTGCAAGAATTTTTTGAGATATTTTGCATTTATATTCTTTAGTAAATTGGTCTGTAATCTTCTTTTTGTAATTTCTTTCCTTGGCTTTAGTTTTAGTGTGATGATGACTTCATAGAATGAGTTTGTTAGTGTTCCTTCCAATTCAAATTTTTTTAAATAGGTTGGGCAAGATTAGGATTAGATCTCTCTTAAATGTGAAGTCATCCAGCCCGGTGCTTTTTTTCGGTGGATTTTTGTTTATTGTTTCAATTTCTTTGCTTGGGATTGGTTTGTTGAAGTCTATTTCTTTTTGTGTCAGCATGGTTTATCTGTGTGTTTTTAGGAATTTTTCTCTTTCTTTAATATTGTCTGGTTTATTGGAGTACATTTGCTCATAGTATCCTATAATGATCTCTTTTATTTTCACAGAGTCTCTGGTAATGTCTCCCCACTCATTTCTTGTTTTATTTATTTGCATCATAACTATTTTTTCTCTGTTAATTTAGCTAAGAGTTTATCACTTTTTGTCATGCCTCCTTTGCCTGAATTCTTACATATATTCTAACTTTCTTGTAATTAGTGAAAGTCTGGTATATATATTTTTCATCCCTTTACTTTCAACCAAGAAATTCTTGATTTTTAACTCTTTCTTCAATTTTAATATAAGCAGTGAAGGCTATAAATTTCACTCTCAGCACTGACTTCATTGTATCCCATGAAGTTTGATATATATTGTTCTCATTTATATTTGTCTCAAGATGTTTACTAATTTTTCTTGCAATTTCTTATTTGGTACTCTGATTATTTAAGAGTATGTTGTTTAACATCTATGTGTTTATGAATTTTCCTGTTTTCAACCTTTTATTGTTTTCCAGCTTCATTATTATCATCGAAGGTGCTTTGTATCATTTCAGTCTTTTAAAACTTATTGAGATCTGACTTATGACCCAAAATAGTGTCTTTCTAGTAGAAAAATCTATTAGCTTTTGAGAAGAATGCTGTTTTTTTTAGATATAATGTACTATAAATGTCTCTTACGTCTAGTTCATTTATCATATTATTTAACTCTCTGTTTTTTTATTTATGCTCTGTACAGATATTGTAGACAAGGCTGAGATTGGTGTATTGAAGTTGCTAACTATTATTGTAGAGATATTTATGTATCCCTTCAGTTTTACCTGTGTGTGCCTCAAGTATTTTGGAGCACCTAAGTTAGGTGTATAAACATATATTATAATTTTTTCCTGGGGAATTGTCCCATTTATTAATATATTTTTACGTAATTCATCTCTTATCACGGCTATACATTAAAGTCTAGTTTGTATGATAAAAACACTACTCTAGACCATTTTGGATTATCCTTTGCTTTGGATATCTTTTCTCAACTTTTCAATTTCATCCTGACTGTGTCCTTGCATCTAAGTTGATTCTCTTGTAGACAGCATATAGAAGGCTCATATATTTTTAATTTTTAATTTTTATTTTTAAAGAAGTTTTAGATTACATAAATGTTATATGAAAATAAAGGGGATTCTTATGTGCCCCACTCCCCACACACTTTCCCCCAATAACAACAACTTCCATTTGTGTGGTACATTTGCAAAAATTGAACACATATTGAAGCATTGCTACCAATGATGGACTATAGTTCTCCTTATAGTTTACACTCTATCCCACACAATTTTGTAGGTTTTGACAAAATATACAATTGCCTGTATCCATCATTGCAATGTCAAGCAGGACAATTCCAATGTCCCAAAAGTGACTGCATATTGCACCTATTCTTCCATCTACCTCCCCTCAGAACCTCTGGTGGCCACTGTATTTGTATCAATGATAAAAGCTCTTCCATTACCAGATTCACAATAAATCTATAATGGAATAATAAGAACTCTACTTTAGTCCAATTTTCATTTCCCAGTCTTGAGGATTTTGGGGTGGTGGTGCCGACTCTGTTTCTAATTGAGAGGGTGCCTAAGTCCCATGGGGCAGATGTATAGAACTATCTTGCTTGCAGTTTCAGTCACTCTCTGTTCCTTGAGATGGGTGTTGTTTATCATCAACTTCTTGTTAGTTGTCTTGGATGAGTCCAATGCACTGGAAAGTAGGTGTAGCAGCAAGACTGAGATTCAGGACTCAACTGGCACATGAATAGCCTAAATATTTCAGTCTCTTAGACATATTTTCAACTGGTATTGTTTTAATTAGAGGTTCAAATAAAATGAACAGAATAGCCATGTGTATGTAAACTATAAATGAGTTTCATTATTTTACTCTGTGGGAGTAGGGTGTGGGGTTTTGATTGAACTATCCATGGAATCAGGAGGAGGGTTGAAGGAAGGAGTAAGTGAACCATGGGAATTTGCAGGTCAGTGGTTAAAACTACAATGTTGGAATATTCTTTTGGCAAATATGGCAGGGCAGGTTCTCATGTAGGACATCAAGTGTGGGGATATATATGGGATAGGGCACACCTGTGGCAGGCATCTACAAAATATGTAAGTGCTCATCTTGTCATAGTGCGTTATCTCAGTCAGTGGGGACCCACACAATAAACAAGAAAATATTAAATTCCTATCCTTGAGAGTACTGCTCTCAATTAGAGGGACAAATATTCCTTGAGAACATAGGCAGTACCTGATAAAAGACAACAGACCAATATGTCAAACCCTCAACATTATTGCAAGTAACTATGAATCTTATTTTGCAAATATTGAAACTCAGTGCTTACCATAAGTTCTGAGGGGAGGGAGAGGGAAGATAAAGACACAATATCTAAAAAATTTTATATTTTTTCAACTTTTAAATTTTTTTGTATTTTGTTATTTTAAAGACTATTATTATTTCATTTTCTTATTAATTTTATTTTGTTATGTTTTTGGATTCATTTTTATAGAATTTTTGAATCACAAAAGGGTCACATCTGTGGAGGGTAGGATCGCTGTTGTGGAGTGTTGGTGATGGGGGGATGTGTGAGCAGGGATGCATGGTTCAGAAACAGACTCACACATTCATGATCAAATAATTTTTGACAAGGTTCTCAAACCAACACAGCTGGGGTAGAACAGTCTATTCAACAAATGGTGTTGGGAAAACTGGATATCCATAACCAAATGAAAGAAAGAAGACCTCTATCTCACACCTTATACAAAAATTACCTCAAAATCGATCAAGGATCTAAATATAAAAGCAAGAGCCATAAAATTCCTCGATGAAAATATAGGGAAACAACTTCAAGACTTGTTAGTAGGTGGTGGATTCTTAAACCTTACACTGAAAGCACAAACAACAAAAGAAAACATGGATAATTGGGGCTTCATCAAACTTAAACACATTCGTGATTCAAAGGACTTAATCAAGAAGGTGAAAAGGCAGCCCACTCAATGGGAGAAAATATTTGGAAAACACATATCTGACAAGGGTTTGGTTTCCATTCAATATAAAGAAATGATACAAGTCAACAATAAAAAAGCAAGCAATCCAATTTAAAAATGGGCAAAAGACTTAGACATTTTTCCAAAGAGGAAATAAAAACAACCAAAATGTATATGAAAAAAGTATTCAATATCACTACCCATTATGAAAATGCAAATCAAAATGACAATGAGATATCATCTCACACCACATAGAATGTCTATCATTAAAAAAAGAAAACAGAAAACAAGTCCTGGAAAGGATTGGGGGGGGGAAAAGGAATGATCCTTCATTGTTGGTGGGAATATAAAATGATGCAGCCACTTTGGATGACAATTGGGTGGTTCCTCAGGTAGCTAAATATAAAACTGCCATATAATCCAGCAATTTATCTACTAGGAATATATCCAGGAGAATTTAAAATTTTGAGACAATGAGACAATTATACACCGATGTTCATAGCGGCATTACTCATATTTGACAAAAGATAGAAACAAGCCAAGTGTCCATCAACTGAAGAATGGTTGAACAGATTGTGGTTTATATATATAATGGAATACTACGTTGATGTAAGAAGAAATTAAATTGGGACACATATGATAACATGGATGAAGCTTGAAGACATTATGCTAAGTTAAATAAGCCTGACACAAAAGGATAAATATTTCATGGTCTCACTAATATGAACTAAACATGAAAGTAAATGCATGGAGTTCAACCCTAGAGTATAGGTTATTAAGAGATAGGAGGATGGTTCAAAAAGGGTAATGATGCTTAATATATGTAGAAGTTTTAATTAACTTGATTGTAAATGTGTGGAAATGGATATAGTTGATGGTGTCACATTACAGTGAGCAGAACTACTGCAGCTGGTTTATGAATGGGATTGTGGCTGAAAAGGGTAGTCTCGGGATGTAAATGTCAATTGAAAGATAGAGAATAATCTAGGGACTGAATAACATAGTGAACCTAGATGTAGATGTGAATCACGTTTGATAGTACAAATATTAGATTGGCCTTTTATATTCTAGATCAAATGTACATCATTATTGCAAGGTGGTAAGAATGTGGCAAAGCATGGGAGAATACTATTAAAGTAACTTATGGGCTATAGTTAACTGCAATACGGTAATGTTCTTCCATCAATGCCAAAGATGTACTGTGTTAATAATTGGGGCATCTGGAAGAAATAATCCAAGTGTATACTATAGACCATAGTTAGTAGTAATAGTCTGATGATATCATCCTATAATTTGTAATAGATGTTCCACAACAATGTAGTGCATTGGTAGAGGGGTGTTGCATGGGAATTCTACACATGTGCATGATTGATTTGTAAGTTCAGAACCTCTCTAATAAAATATATATTGAAAAATATTATAACTAACTATACCCATATATTTATCATATTTTCCCCCAACTGACCCAACTGTTAATTCCCTGTATTTGTATTATATATTTGTTATACTTTAAGTGTAAGCACTCTCATATTTGCCCTGTTAACCATAGTCCATCATTCACCACTGGATTCCCTATGTTTTGTAGTTTCATGCCATATAAATCCATTCAAAGTATGCACTCACTGGCTCTCATTTCATCATATTCTTGTGCTGTCATTACCTCAGTTTATTTTAGAACATTTTTATTACTCAAAGGGAAAAATCCCATACTCCCTTATTCTTCCTATTTTTGTCCCTTATATTGAAATTCTATCTTCTTGCCATTCTTATAAAATATTACAGTATTACTGTTAACTATCATCCATAAGTTACATTAGCAGTAATTTTCTTGCAAATCAACACATTCTTAGCAATTTATAAAAGGAGGACATTCTTTTATTTATACTATTAGCCTCAATCTTCATCCACCACTGAATCACTGTTATACATTTCCTGACTTATTCTCTAGTTTCTTTTCAATTGATATTTACACCCACAGTCTACCCTTTTCAGCCACAATCATATTTATAAATCAGCAGTGTAATTTATACTCATTATAATGTGTTTTATGGTGAAAGGTTTTTGATTTGACTCATTTTTGCCTCTGAATTGGGCTTCCATGTCCCATGTGGTGGTTATCTAGCAGGCAATTATGGCATCCTTCTGAGTGTGTGCTTTGTCAGCTCAGAAATTTAATTTTTGTTCTTTTTTAATTGCCCCTTCACCATTGTCATCAACATGGGTAAGGAACAGTTCTCTTTTCCAGCTCATAAGATGTTTCCATAGTCCCTGTCCCCATACTTAGGAACCTCTAATCATTTTTCCATTTATTGGAATGGAATGACTAGTTCATTTGTAATGGTCCATGTGTTTATAAATATGTAGGAAGAAGTTGTGGTTGGAGTGGACTGCACAGCCCTTACCCATTGGGCACAATGTCCTCTTTTATTTTCAGTAAGTAGGTGACCATCTTGTAATGGTTGGCCGCAAAAGCCCAATGGAGTCTATTAGCCTTGAATTTTGTAGATATACCTTTGAAACAAACATTAGAGTTATCTGGAACACTTGCACTGTGAGGCTCTAATTAGCTAACGGAAGGCCAGGAGCAATTCCTGTGGTCTGTTTTGCTCTATCTGGTAAAGCACGTATTTGTTTATGGAGTAGGCTGAGGCCCTGAACCTCAGGTCAGCCTTGATCTTGTGTCATTTTAATTTAATGATGGAACTTTGCTGATACATCTTACTTTATTAGTAGGATTAGTGAGTACCCATATGAGTATGGGCAGCTTTGTTCTTAAGAGTTATAATATAGTGCTTCAGTGATTAAATGTTAGGTATCCAGTAAACTCCCATAACAAGCTAAAAGTTGTCATTTGAAGGTGCTCGACCTGGTTGCTGTCTTGGGTATTCTGTGTGTTCATAACCCAAGGGGTCAGCACAACACAGGCCAATTTTTGTTGCCACAGGCTCCAGTCTGTATGGGTACAATTTTCTGAGACTTGTAGTTTTACAGGACTTGGTGGATACTATTGATCTTAGTGGCAGAGATTTTCCACTACATATTGAATGGCCTCTAGAAACTGCTATTGTTTGGTTCCCCTATAAAGATGGCTGCCTTGTGTGTGACTTTAATTTAAGGGGTCAAAAGAGTGTCCAGAGTGGCATATGTTTTCTCCACTGGTAACCCAGGGTTATCAGCTGTTTAGTCACACCCTTCATAGTGATAGCTGACAGTGACAGTAACTTCTGCATGTCTTTAATGATACTGGTCCATAATGAAGGGATCCAAAATGTCAAAATTTATAATTCAATCAATGGTGGGCATCATAATCATAGCCACTGGAAACGGCACAAAAGTGCCCTACCTTAAGGACATGTGACCTTGTCTGTCAGTGAGTCAGCTCAAAGCTTCCCAATGTCACTATTACATAGTGCCCCTGAAGGGCACCTGGATATTGCCACTTGGTCTTCTATATCTACTAGACTCAATAAGGGCTGGATTCACCTACTCTTTCCCTTGCACTCAAACAGGAGCACAGGTTTTCCAGCATCTGGTAGACTTCCAGGGACTTTCACCCCACACTTAGTCATTTTGTAAGGGAATAAGAAAAAGCTACAGGCAAGGGGATACTTCCTCCCTATCTAAAACATCATTTTCTCAGTCAGAATTGTTTTCCTCACTGTCCTGATCAGGGTGCAGGGGGATCTTATGTAATGTTGCTTCTCTTCTCCCCTGTCATCAAGATCTCAGACATTGGGGTTACAGGAGGATAAAGAATAAATTGCACATAAAGGAATACATAGGAGACTATAGCCATGGATTTATTACAATGGCAGAAAGAGTAAAAGATTGCCAGTTGGGCGTCTAGATAGAACACAAAGAACATCAGACCTTGCAGGACTTGGAACTTATGGGAGATTGAAATATCCATGAGGAGGGATTCTGTGAAGATAGTGAGATTGTCCATGTCCTTTAATATGCTGTTGTCGCCCTGTAGTCAAAGTATAATATGATAAAATATGCTAAAATCAAAATAGAGGCAATTCACATTACTCAAATTAAATGCCACCATTGGAATCAATACATGTGTTTAAATCAGGAAATCAGCATAAAGGAAATGGAAAAAAGATACTATTTGAAATCAATGAATGCACACATTTCTGTATTCATTTTCTTTTCTAACTCTTCTGATATGTTAATTCAACAATTAAAGTCAGAGAACCTAAGATCACTAAATGATTTAAAATAAAAGTAAAACCCATAAATATTTCAGTTTGTGAGACAAATTTGTACTTCCTCCATAAAATATCTTTAAAACTGTTTCTGGACAAAAGTGATTATTTTATCATTTTCCCCCTTAGTGAATGATCATGCCAGATATGCTCTCTAAGAAAGCCTCTGCATCACTCCATTTGTTTGTTAAGTCTACAGCTATTGCTGATGCTGTTTAAGTATGAGCTAAATAGGATGATTGTTGATACCTCCATGTTTTGGCCAGCTCACTTAGAAACTATACCTATGTCAAAGTATATCAATGATTCTTTGGATAATTAATCCAAAAAAGACCAGATAGATTATATATCATCAATCTTTTTATCAATTATCTTTTTTTTAATAATTTTTTTAAAATTTTAAAGATACTTAGATTACATAAATGTTACACAAAAAATATAGGGATTCCCATATGCCTCACTCCCCACAATCCCAAACCCTCCACATAAACATCCTTCATTAGTGTGGCACATTCATTGCAATTTTTTTGTTTTTGCATAAATGTATTACTTTAATGTAATCAAGTTTACAAGTCCTTTTTTTTTTGTATATATATATTTTTTTTCAT